>BLBF01000040.1:36509817-36589795 GCA_015471245.1 Laticauda colubrina
CTTCCTTCCTTCCTTCCTTCCTTCCTTCCTTCCTTCCTTCCTTCCTTTCTTCCTATCAAATTGGAACACCAAGTTCTAATTTTCTTCAGGTTAAATAATATTAATTTTATATATTTTTATTTATCCACATACAATCATTTACTTTATTGCTTGCATGATTATTAAATATCCACTGATAAATTATATAGATGATACATGCAATCATTTTATTTTCTAGTCATCAAATGATAAAGATACATGTATGAATTCGCCTGTGGAATTTTCCATGTTACCTTTTGTATTATAAGTTAAGTAATATTAGAATAATGAAACTGATATATTATTGAACATAATATGCGCAAAATTGTCCTTACTGAAACAGGAAGTTCTGGTTGCAAAAAAAATTGATGGTATTTGTTGTTTATTTGCTTAAATGCCCTTCTATCAAATTGGAAATGAAATATTTTTCAGAAGGGAGCTATAAATTATTAGTTGTTGCCTTGGACTGAATTTAATATTCATTATTTTATGGACCAATGCATCTCAAGCATTCAGCATGAGCCTGATATGAAGTGTTGGTCTAATACAACTCTGAAGAAATGTTTGCTCTGTTTCTGGAAATTTTGTAGTTTATATTTTTGTTGCTTAGACCACCAAAATAGCAAAATATGTAATTGCAGATTCTGGTTTGTGCATATTTTCAGAGTTTTCTGCAAGCAATTATAATTTATTTATTACTGCATTGTATTTAATGTCAATTGAGGTCATACTCATAAATGTGGCTGAATTCTATTGCTAAATTGGCAATGCCTGAGAAGTAGCGTCATTGTTAGCACATATCCAGGCACAGCATGTTTTGATCTGTATTGGGAATATTTTACAAAGTGGTGGCCTCAGAAGAAATATAAACAATAGGAAAAGGAAATGGCAACTGTTTTTTATTAAGTTTTAATCTTGAGTATTTTTATGTTCTCTAATATAATGGGAAACTTAGCTGTACATAAGAAACCATGGCTTATAACATTACAAATGTCCAGATTATATTTCACCCTTTATAAACACAGTGAACCGACTTGGTGCCCAGATGTTGTAACTGAAACTAGCGAATTTTAAATTGCTGTATAATATATTATTATTAAACTTGGAGATCTTTTGCTTGCTACTTAACTACTGTGGAATTATATTGTGAAGAGGCTCTTAAATTAGATGGGAAAAATCTTCCACATTGGTGGGTAACATTCTTAAGAAAAATTATAATACCAGCAGACATTTTTGACTGGGAGTGTGACCAGCAGTTTTGCAGTTGACAGTCGACGTGCATGTTTTCAGTTGGTTCTGACTGACATCTGTTGGATAGTGTCCATGATAAGTAACAAGCCTTACTTTGCCGAAAGCAGTTTGAACTGCTTTAAATTTATTTTGTTTCAGAATGTGAAAACAAACACACATTCATCTGCTTAGCTCCCAGAAACACTTAAGAAAAAAGACTCAAGACCAGTTTTACTGTTGCTTTACAAAGTTTTACTATTTCAAAAACATGCACCTTTTTTCTTTGCGAACTATATGTTTCTTGCCCTCCAGCACCCTTTTCATTCACTGGAGAGTGAGCCTTGAACCTAGTTATCCCATCATAGTGAAATGCGGGACACCACCCTGGTATTAAACTAGCACACTGCATGTAACTTGGTAAAATAGTCTGGAGCCAGCATCCTGCTTTCTTTCTTTCTTTTCCCTAGGACAAATTGGAATTATCTTTGAATGCTAAAAAACAAAACAAAACACATCCTTGGCCTGAATATTCTAATTTCAAATGCTGATTTTGCATTGATAGGTTTTGAACCTGTGGAAATTAACCTCCAGATAAATAAGAGAATAAATGAGTCTTGCCTACCAAAAATGTTTGTTTCTACAATGTCCAACTGGGTGTTTATAAAACCATAACCATAATATGAGCACAATAGAATCCTTCTTACAATATCAGCAACTGATTTTTCAGAGAGATATTGTTTTTTGCTACAGATATATTAGATATTATTATCATATTCACTGATAGCTTCATCCTTGCCTAATCCCTCAGAAACTATTCAGCTGGCAATTGCAGTGTAACTTGCAAAACAAAGATTGGATATGTATAGAAGGAATAAATACATTTATCTTTCCTAATATCACATAATACAATTTTACTAACTTCCAATTCTTGAAGCAAAAACACCATCAAACTGATACACATAATTTGCTACAACTATCCTGGTCCTTCTTACTTGCCCCTTCTTAAAGCTAAACACCTGCAACCTTCATATTTTCTTGCAAGATAGAGCAGGCCTAACTGCACAATAATTTTGGTTGGCCTTTTATATCAGTTTCTCATTACCTTATTTAATGTTTCTCTTGACATATCCAACTCTCAGTTCCCTATAATGAAGTAGGTAAAAGCACTCCCTTAATCATGGCCCAGTATGTACATGTGTATTTGTTAAATATCTTTGATTTTTGTTAAATTTTTTCCTTCTTTTTAAGGAAGTTTATCTCTTTTCATCCTCATTTTTATACCAACAGACTTTGCCTAAAGACTAATATTCTTTCAGCTGCTAGTTGGCCAGAGAGATATATTGGCTTCAACTTAAGCTGAACCAATCACACAAAACCAGTGTGATATAGTCATGAGCATATAGGATCAACAAAATTCTGAGTTAAAACCACAATCTAGCTTTGATATTACCAAGCCAGTCACTCTCCTACAGCTACTTCTAAGCCGCTGCTATGAAGTTTGGCTATAAATTTAAGAATTAATTTAATAAATATACTAAAACAATGCAATTTCAGCTGCACAAAGGCATTAGAGCTATTCTAACAAAGAAAATGAAGGCCAGGCTCAAATTATCATACTTTGTACACTTTATGTAAAAACATAGCTGTGATGAGCCAGAGCGTAACACAAATGTAACAAAATCCAAAACGTAAATAAATGTCCTTTAATGCAGTGGTCCCCAACCTTTTTTGTACCAGGGACCGGTTTCACGATTATTCATTCTTCCACGGACCAGTGCCTGATTAACGTGAGACTCCACCACCATCAGGACAGCTCTTCGTTCGAAGCCGCTCCCCCTCTTCGACGAAACTAAGGCATGAGGATTCCTTCAGCACCCAAACGCCGCTTTCCAACCGAAAACCCGGAAGCACCGTCGAAACAAGATGGCGGTGCCCAAGCTTTGCGGCCCAGTACAAAATGATCCACGGACCAGTACCGGTCCAGGGACCGGTGGTTGGGGACCCCTGCTTTAATGCCTCCAACTTGGCCCCAGTGTTCAATAATACTCAGTTAGAAATAAAATATACTCAAAAATAGTCTTCAAAAGAAAACAATACAGTCCGACTCCAAACTTAATGAGAAGATAGAGATGAAATAAACAAACAAACTACAATGACAAAATTTTCACAACAGAACAAGTGAAGTATTTCAAGGAGATAACAAGGCGCAGTCTGTTGGAAGGACACCAACCAAGGTAACTTCAGACCAAAATAAAACACGCTTTGTTTCCAGCGTTTGCCAGTATGCAGGTTCAAACTTTTATGCAGTTGTCACACCTGCAGCCCACAAAGAGGATCAAGGCCCTCTCCTCCCACGTAGACCATGTCTCTCCCTTATCCTGTCCTCCCTGAGTGCCCTAGGATGGATAGGGGATGGGCCTGGGTCCTCCTCTGACTGCTCAGCCGTCTGCTTTGTAATGCTGGGAAAGGTAGAAGGATAGAAAGAGAAATGTGGACAGACTTAGTTACAGAAGCAATAAATATTATTCATCAGAAATTAGAGGCACTACTTCTGATTCAACAAGTTGTAGAGTTTATGGCCTATTTACATATTTACAAAATATAAAAGTCTAAATTTTATCATATCATTGATAATTAGAATAATAGATTCAAATCATATGTGCATTCTTTTTAAAGGATTGGTTTATCTGGTTCAGCAATTTTTGACTACCTTTAATAAAATCTGTTCAGAAGCTCCCGTTTGAAAATGTATGCAATGTGGAGTAATAGAAATCAGATGACATTTACTATTATAAAGTCGAATGGCCTGCTGTTCATGAGTTTAATGAATACTGTTTTTCTGAGAATTCATCAGTTGAACTGAGGAAAAGGAAGAACTGAAGTTAATAGGATGCATTCTCTTATATCAATTTTGTTTCTTTCTCATTTTTACTGCACTTTGGATATAATAAAATAACTTGATAAGCTTCAGATGTACTCATGAAAGTTGCAGGAGTAGTACTGTGGAAATTTCCTGTTTAATTTATGATCAAGTACATCACAATAAAAGATAGAAATAAAAAGATATATTTTGTATTAGTAGCATGTTCCACACGCTCCTCAGTCAAGGTAAATACTTTGTGAAGTACTCAGAACAGCTCAACTGTTTTGAAAGATGAAATTCCCCCTCAACAATAATACACATTCTCTTTCTTGGGAATTTAGTAATTATTAAATAGTTTTCTTTGCTTTTGTAACATCACAAATAAGCAGTTTCAGGTAACCTTTTGGAATTTATTTCATAGTATAGGAATAAATAACCAGGGATGTGTGAATAGCTCTCAATAAGATTTTATTTATGGAATAAAAAATTGAAATAAAATTTTTGGTTGTATTCTGGCACTCCTTGAACTTAAAAAAAAAATAATTCCAGTTATTTCATTACAGAGTAGATTTCTTCAATCTGATGTTCTTCAGATTGAAGTTGTATTTCAATTGTTCTGGAAGCACTGGATCAGAGAAGATTGCCAATTATATGTAAAGAATTTCTTACCTCATAGTCAAGCAGAATAGCAGTGACTTTAGCTATAAAGTTTGTTTTGTTTTCATAAATGGTAATACATTATTGACTCCTATTTATTTTGTTAATCTAGAAAATGATTATTTTCTAAAATAAAATAAAATGACTATTATTAAGTGTTGTACCTTATGATTCTTGACGAATGTATCTTTTCTTTTATGTGTACAGAGAGTATTTGCACCAAGACATATTCCTTGTGTGTCCAATCACACTTGGCCAATAAAAAATTCTATTATGTTCTATTCTATTCTGTTCTAATATTTGCTGTAGATGCTGTAAAATCCTAAATGTAGGCTTCAATTACATTTTCTCCTTCTATGAATTTTTTTTTCTGAATTTTAAGGTTTTTTTTTTAATAACTTGATCATTTATAAGAGATTCCATTACATTACTACTACATGTAAAAAGGTAGAGCAAGAAGAAGCTTTGTAACAACCACAAGTTTGTAATAAAACTAGGATGTAAGATGTGATGCGACTACACTATTTGTGATAGATGAAATAAATAATTTACTTGTTTCTCAATCTTCTCTTTAGTTTGGCAATTGATGAAATATTGATATACATTCTTGTCAACTAATAAATACAATTGCCATGTTAATAGTGCAATATTGGTTATTCTGGTTCTCTGAATGAAATTATTTGTTGGGTTATAACAACTTTAACATTTATGTGCAGTGCAATTATGTGCATTGTGATGGGACTTGGCATCTGTTCATGATTGTGCCAAGGATGTATTTCTCTTTATTTTTGCTATAAATCTGCATCTGCCTTGGCTTTGAGTAGAAGAGCTTGCAGTGCAGATAGGTAAAGTAATGTTACAGCTTGTGATTGATGTAATGTGCCTTAACACTATAAATATTTAAGACATCCAGCAGGTTTCATAATTACTCTAATTGGCAAAATTTGAATCAATAAATTAAATATAAAATCTAAGTATTTGAAATGTAACTCAAAGATGTCGATATATGCTGTGACAGTGTACTTTAAAATTAAAAACATCTTTTAAATCATACATTTTCAGATGCTGAAATGTATTAAAACATAATTTTAAAATCTCAGGAAATTTTCAGTTGAAACATCATTCATCAACATTTGTCAGTATAATTTGTATCCAGTATACTAATGCAAGACAAAATTAATGCTCTATTAAGTGTGCTTCAAAATTATGAAACATGGTTAATTGTTATTATTATAGCTTACTTAAAACATTAAAAACTATTCTTCAGTAACTATCAAAAGAAAGGAACTCCATTAATATCATGTAATGTTACTGATTTCTCTGAATTCACATTCACTAAGATTTAAAATTCATAAGAACATTTAAAAACTGAAAAAATAAAATGGCTTATAATTTTATCTGTGACTGGGTGCAAGTCAAGCTGTTAAGAATATACTTTTTTTCGTCTATTTAGTTTAAACTCTTAAAGTGCTTCAGTTTTCAACAAATTGCAGTTTGGAAAGAATTTTTTGCTTTCCAATATAAGTTTGATGTCACAATTGGCTTTGAAAGATTAAATGGAAAATTGCAGGGATAAATGTGGAACTAGTTTGACTCTTGTGTGAGCTGATTAAATAATACCTTGCTGCTTCTGCATTAATTCTACTGAAAATCAAAATATTTTGGAAATAAACTAAAAAAGCTTATGTGCTTGTACAGAAAAGGGCTTTATTACAATAGAAAAAAACAGCTCTATAAACATTTGAACTGTTTATATATGTTATTGTATGTTTGTTTGATATATTTATGAATTTCTTCTTAGTATTTCTGTTTACCTCAAAGCTTTGCACAATATGAACAATTCTTCTTGTCTTTTTGAGCCTTGGAGTGGGTTCAGATGGTGTAAAAATTCGACTGAGGTAGGATCATTGCTGAATAGGAACAGACTTTTATAATGTGGATGTTATGAGACCTGATTATTCTCCTCCATGTTGCATTGAGAGCCCAGGATGGGTTGACTCCTTCCTATGATGTCATTTAGCTGAGTCTGTACTAAGATATAAAAGCCAACCCCCGGGAGAGACCCCAGCTTTTGACTCAGCTCCTTTCAGTCAGTAACTGTGTCTCTGAAAGCGTTCTCTTAGATAGCAATCACCAGCGATCTTCAATACTTTTTTCCTCTCTTCAAGCAGCTCCCAGGGATCTGGGCAGCTGCTCTTCCAGGAGAGCAGGGCTCTTTCTTTCTCTCTCTCTCTCTTGCAAGTTGGGAGCAGCTTTACAGAGCTCTGTGCAGGCAAGCTGGGCAGCATCTGCACACCTCCCCAACACCTGCAGTTTGGAGGGATCGTAAACACGATCGGCAAACTGATAAGAGCTCAAGCCAGCTGATCGTGTAGCTGGCTGCTGTGTTTTCCTTTGCTGACTTCGCTCGGGGCTCTGTATAGCCTAAGGAGTGATTCCTCAATCTTGGAGCCTGTTTTCCTGTAGTCAGCAGCCATCTTAGATTCAAGCCTTCCACCACGAGGTGAGCGGCCATTTTTTAAGTCCGGGGACCATTTATACCCTAAGGGGCTTAATAGAAAAATTTCTAAACAGCTTCTTTCCAACGCAAGAGCCTTTATTTTACAAATGGAGCAAGATAAGGCTCTGGCAGAGCTTCCCCCCCCCCCCCCCCAGTGGAACAGTCTCTTAAGCCCAATAAAGGAAAAAGACATCGGCAATGCACCCAATCAGTCCAGAGGGAAGTGGCTGCTAAAATCAAAGCTAAGGCTCTAGCCCCTAAGAAGGCAACTCAGGCTGAATTGAAGACAGAGAAGCGCAGACATGCAGCTCTAGAGAGGCAGTTCAACAGAACTATTCAACAGAAGGGAGTACAACTACAGCATGTTTCAGGTGATACTCGTGGGCCCCAACCAAGCCCTCCCAGGGGAGAAGTTATCTATGAGCCTTTCCATCCTCCATCCTGGTGTCCTGAGGCTCTTGCTGTACAGTCAGATCCTCAGGATTTAAGCAGATCTGGGCCTTATTTCCAACAGGCTTCTGTGCCCTATGCTCCTCCCCTTCCCTCCAGGCCTCGAACCTCTCCTCAATCTAGGCCTGAAGCTACCTTCACTCCCACAGCAGCAGGCCTTCGGCCTTCTGCCTTCTGTAGACCAAGGGATATCCAAGATGTAGTCTCATCAGCCATTAGGCAGGGATTGACTGAAGGCTTCAAGCAAATTCTTCAACCTCTGGAAAGGGTTCAGGCCCTTCTCCCTTCTCAATCTATAAGTTCCTTGCCTTATCATCCTGATTTACACAGGCCTCAGGACCTCAGGGTCCATTCTTCTCTACCAGAATGGGAGGAGATTGATGAGGAAGGAAGGCCTTCACCATCTGAACACAGTCACTCCTCTCATTCAGAGTGTGAAGAGGGTGAGATTTTTGACCAAAATCTTTCAGAGGAAGAGGATTCTCGCCCAGACCAGACATCCTCAGCATTGGTCTTCAAACCTACTCTCTTCAGACCATTATTCAGCAAGGTCTTGGTCACTGCCAAGCTGTTGCCAGAGGAAGTGGCTCCCGAGCCACAAGGAAATCCCTCTAGCTAAGGGGATTCACTCTTCTCCAAACCTGTAGTGCGTGCAGAGGTTTTGCCTTCTCCCATTTTGTTCCTGGACATGGTCAAGGAACAGTGCGCTTCTCCCTCGGCAGGTCCTCGTCCTAGATAAGCGTTTCTACAATGTCAGCGCAGTTCTGGACAATGCCCTGGCAGTGCCTTCTGTTGACATTCTGGTTCTGGCCTTGTTCTCATCTTCTGGCACTCCCACGGAGCCAGAAGATATCCTGAAACTGGATGATAAACATTCTGAACAGACCCTCAAGCGCAATCACCAGGCTGCTGCTTGGGCTGTTCGGGCTTCAATAGCAGCATTCTTCTTCACCAGGGCATCCATATGGTGGCTGCGCCAACTCCAGAATACATTGCCTGCTTCTGACCTTCGGTCTCACCAAGACCTTAATAAGATTATTGCAGTGGTGGAATTCACTGTGGATGCCACTCTCAATTCTGCCAAATTTGCATCCAAGGCTGTGGCATTTTCTGTAGCAGCAAAAAGACTTTTATGGCTCTGAAATTGGCAGGCGGAGTCACGCTGAAAATGGAAGCTGGCTTCAGTTCCTTTTGCAGGTGATAAGCTTTTTGGTGATGCTCTGGAACCTTATCTTATTGAAACCAGAGATAAACGTAAAATTCTCTCTTCCTCTGGGAAGAAAGCCGACTATTGCCCTGCTCCTTATTGCCCTCCTGCTTTCCGAGCGGAAACCTCATCTCACTTCCCTTGCTCTCACAGGCCATACTCCCAATGCCAAGACCAATGGGCGAAAACATCTGGCAGGAAACAACCTTCTGGTAAACAGCCCTTTCGGGGGGGGAGGGGGTCATTCCTTCCATCACTCTAAGTAATCTCTCGTTCTCCCCACCCATTGGAAGTCACCTAGCCTTCTTTGCCTCCAAATGGGAGGAGTCAACAACGGATGCCTGCGTGCTCAGCACTATTAGGTCAGGGTTACAATTGGACTTCCTAACCGTCCCCCCCCCCAATTTTTTTTTGATCTGTCCTGTGTCTCGGGACATTTCCAGGCAAGCCCTCGTGAATCAGGCCATTTAGCACCTTCTTGAAATCAGGGCTATTCAACCTGTTCCCCCATCTCAATGGGGACATGGACTTTACTCTCGCCTTTTCATCGTTCCCAAAGCTTCGGAGGTGGCGAGCCATCCTTGATCTAAAATTTCTCAACCAATTTGTAAAATACAGGCGATTTAAAATGCAGACTCTGCATTCTATTTTAGAGAGCGTTCGGGAGGGCGACCTCCTCTCTTCCATTGATCTAACTGAGGCTTACCTCCACTTCCCAATTTGGCCTCATCGTCACCAGTTTCTCCGTTTCTGTTATCAGAATACCCATTACAAGTATCGAGCACTTTCCTTCGGCCTCTCATCGGCTCCAATGATCTTCACAAAGATTCTGGCAGCATTGGTGGCATCTCTGCATTCTATTCCAGTGAGAATCCAATGCTACTTGGATGACATTTTGATTCTTTCCTCTTCCAACCTTGCGGCCCATCGGGATCTGCAAATTACCCTGTCATGTCTCCGAGCCATGGATTTTCCATCAACACCAAAAAGAATCAGCTCTCTCCTACAACCAAATTACAACACTTGGGAGCAGTCATCGATACCATGTAGTGCCAGGTTTTCCTGTCCCCAGCTCATGGAAAGAGCCTTGCAGAGATCAGCAACATCAGATCCAGCAACATCAAATTGTCCCCCTGTCGCTGCTGTCCAAACTTCTGGGAAAGATGGTTTCCTGTATTGGCATCGTCCCGTGGGCTCAGCTCCACTCCCAAACCCTCCAGTGGTTCCTGCTTCCCAACCAATGAGCAGGAACCAGCCATTCATCCATCAAGGTCCCACTCCCGCCACAAATCCGGAGATCTCTCAATTGGTGGCATTCCCCATCTATCTGGAGGGGACTCCTGTTCAGGGACCCAGACAGGCTAGTGATAACCACTGATGCCAGCCTCCTGGGTTGGGGTTCCCATATGCAGGGCCAGATAACTGGGCATTTAGTCGAGATCGGACCCTTCCCATAAATTGGCTAGAGCTCAGAGCTATTTTTTCTGGCTCTCAAGCATTTCAGGCAATCAGTGACCGGCTCTCATGTTCCAGTCCTTATGGACAACATGGCCACAAAGGCTCATGTCAACCGGCAAGGAGGGATGAGGTCCAAAGCCCTCATGAGAGAGGCTCTATGGCTGGGCTTATGGGCAGAGAAACACCTGTTATCGATCTCGGCAGACCACATCTCTGGGGTTGACAACTCCCAGGCCGACTAGCTCAGAAGGAGCCTAGTTGACCAGGCAGAATGATCCATTCCTCCGTCTCTATTCAGGGATCTTTCCCTCAGATTCGGAACACCAGAAGTGGATCTTTTCTCCATTCCTCAAAACGCCCAAGTCACCAGATTCTTCACCAGGGAGCGGAGGGGACCAATGCTCTTCGGTGCAGGTGGCCCAAGGGAGTCCTCTACACCTTTCCCCCACTTCCCATCATTCCGGCAGTAATTCAGAAGATGTTGGAGGAACGTGCGGAGCTCCTACTCCTGGCACCCTTTTGGCCAAAGAGGCCCTGGTTTGTGGACCTGGTCAATCTATCGATGGCTTCTCCTTGGAGGATCCTTGCCCATCTAATCTTCCTTCACCAGGGGGCCCTGCTCCACACAGAGCCCCAGTGGTTCAAGCTGACCATGTGGCACTTGAGCGGCAGCAGCTAGAAAAGGCTGATCTTCCAGAAGGGGTCATCCTCACTATCCTGGCTTCTCGCAAACCTTCTACAATGTGCATCTCTGATGCCACCTGGAAGGCTTTTTCCTGATGGTGCCTCAGGGAGGGTCTTTCTCCTGCTTCAGCCCAGTTGGCAGAAATTCTTAGCTTCCTTCAGCATGGGCTGGAGAAAGGCTTGGCCCCCAACACCTTACACAGACAGATTGCGGCCCTCTCCTCAGTCCTTTCATGGGGTTCGCTTCCTTCCTTATCCCATCACACTTCAGTCAGGAGGTTTTTGAAAGGGGCTTCCAACCTGCACCATCTGGTGGTTCACAGGTATCCTTCCTGGGACCTTCATTTGGTCCTTAATGCCCTTACAAAGCCTCCCTTTGAACCCTTTAGAACAGTGTCTCTCCGTTTCCTGACTCTGAAGATAGTGTTCCTTGTTGCCATCACTTCTGCCAGAAGGGTTTCTGAGCTTGCTGCTCTTTCCATCAAACAGGACCTTTGTTCCTTTCATGATGATAGGGTTGTTCTTCGTCTGGACCCCTCATTTATTCCGAAGGTTAACACCTGGTTTCACAGGTCCCAGGACATTGTACTGCCTGACTTCTGTCCTGTCCTGCACCATGACTTAGAGCAGCAGTGGCATACGCTAGACATAAGAAGGGCTCTTAGAATATACATTAAGCGCACTTCCTCCTTCAGGAAGTCGGAAGCCATGTTCTTTTCCTTTTTCCCTTCTCACTTGGGACGCAAGGCCTCTTCTACTATTAGCAGGTGGGTCAGGTCTTGCATTGAGCAGACCTACAAAGCTGCAGCCCTTCTGGTTCCCCGAGGTCTGAAGGCGCACTCTACCAGAAGTGTGGCCACTTCTGCTGCCTGGGCGACTCAAGCATCCTTGGAGGAGGTTTGTTGTGTGGCCACATGGACATCCCTATCTCCTTTCATCAAACACTACCGTCTGGATGCTTTTGCCTTGGCGACTGCAGTCTTTGGCAAACAGGTGCTTCAACGAGTGGTTCCACAGTCGGTGTGATGAGCCAGACGAGGACCCGCCCGTGGACATGCAAGCTTTGGTATGTCCCATCCTGGGCTCTTGATGCAGCATGGAGGAGAATGGGCATTGGTAGAAGTTACCGTGAACGCCCTTTCTATCTATGCTGCGAGAGAGCCCAACCCCTCCCTTGATTCGTCCAGAAGGTAAGACATATTTCTGTATTTATTTTGGGCTTGCAGAGACACCTTTCAGTCTGTCAAGTATCTTTGCCAAAGCTGGGGTCTCTCCTGGCTGGCTTTTAGATCTTCGTACTGACTCAGCTATGACATCATAGGAAGGAGTCAACCCATCCTGGGGTCTCTCGCAGCATAAATAGAAAGGGCGTTCATGGTAACTTCTTCCAACGCCCATTTTCCAAAGATCAAGATGAAAATGGAATTTAAATTTGAAGAATTGATAGAAGATGGTTTTCTTGAACCTCTGATGTGCTGGTTGCTGAATTTAGGTATAGCCATTGCAGTCCATTTGACAAGCAATTATAGAAGTAAGATAGCTATTGTTTTCTGAATGGTTCATTCTTCAAACTTGAGGGTTGGTTTCTGAACATTTCATTACTAGCCTAGGTAACATCTTCAGGGGAGTTTAGGGGATGTTAGTGTCAGTGTTCTGTTTATAAGGGCTTTGTCCGGTAAGTAGGTTTTGTAATGCATCAGGTGTGAATGTATCAAATGAGGGTCTTGTGATGGGTTTTATGATGAGTTAGGATTAAGGTAGGGTAGGCTGGTTGTAGGTCAACATGTCTGTTGATGGAATTGCTTGTGGACTGCCAGGCTTCAATGAACTCACAAACATGGCAGGTGGTTGTGTGGCCAATGATTACTTTTTATTTGAATAGCCCATTCTATGATATGATTTTGAAATTTTTTATATTTAACTAATATATTACCAGAAAATAACATTGGTGAAATTCAACATAAATACAATTCTTAAAAATAAACAACATATTTTGTTGATTTCATATAACTTTTGTTTTGTACTGCCCAAGTGTTTACAATCTTTTAAAAACTATTAGAGAAGAAAAACAAGCTTTCATTGTTGAATATGTGATTATCTTAAATGTATGTATTCTGCAACAGTAGTGGAACTATGGCATTAATGTCACATTATTGTCATACCCTCCCCTTTGAAAATAGGGAGCAAGAAAGCTTTCTGAATGTTTTTGCAGGAGATGTTGATCAGGCATTTCTTGTCAAAAATATCTTTCTGTAAATGAAGTTTTTGTTTTTTTATTTTAGTTTTTTTTGTTCAACTGCATTTTTCTTGCATTACCAATTATTTCCATATTTCCAAATTTCCAAAGTTCCATAAAGTAAATTCTAAGCCCTATTATTGGAGAATCCAGTTTAAATCCTGTGGTGAGTGGAAAAGGGTTTACCCAGTTTTGAAGCTGCCAGCAATGATGTCAGTCATTTTAATGACACCACAATATAATGGAATAAAAAAAACCTTAAATATTCTGTCTTGTACATGATGTTATGTGTTGTTAAGATAGCATTGGTTTTTTGTTGACAAAAAACAATTGGGATATCTAAATGCTGACTTAAAAACTGAGGATTTTATTGGTTTACAAATTTTATTAGTTCATTGGAATATAAAATACAAAGGAATATAAAAATAGTGGAAACTATAATATAAAAATAGTGGAAATATAAAAGTATATAATATAAATATATAATAATAAAATATATAATATAAAAATAGTGGAAAACTAGGAAAAGGAAAAAGAATAGAAAAGAGCATGTGGGATGGAAGGGAAATTTTTCTTTGTTCAAACTTAAGAAAAAATTCTATAATTTCCTTCAGGACTAATGTTTAGACTTAATGAGTAAAGAAATTTCACTTTTTTAAAAAAAATGCATTTTAATTCGCTTAAATTTCAGATCAGTTTCCAGTAAGCATTCACTAAATGGTAATGTTATATAAAAATATCAATATTCTTATGAATGAATGCAGTATTGTGTCTGTGAATAAATTAAAGTCTAAATTGTTCTGTAGCGGTTCTGAGAACTTCAAATTAAAATACTCTTAAAACTAGCTGCATTTTCAGAATTTTTCTATTAACCAAGTAGTTATTTCAAAATATTGGTCATATTCTGGTGAATATGAATAATTATTGGTCTTTCAATAACTGGTCATGTTTAATATTAATTTAATCGGAACTGTACTCTTAGAAAACTTGCCAACTTGATTCAAGATTTCTTGGTAATTTTAGATTCTGCTGTTCCCATATACATGGAAAAGTTCATCTGAAATAATTATCTTACACAACCGATCTCTCTTTATTCTTTATTAAGTTCCCCAGAAGAATACAAATGGTTATTGTGGCAAATTTCATAAGAAATTTTAGTGCAAAGCAATGCAATATTATCAGCAGAAAGATATCTTGTTACTCATGAGAAGTAGCTGTCGTAATTCTAAAAGTATTAATGCCCTCCATCTATCCATCTATCTGCCTATCTGTCTATCCATCTTTATATCTACCTACCTACCTACCTAACTACCTATCTAATATATTTTGCCCCCTTGAAAAACTCTCCCATATCTTATATCCAGAATGTGGACTTTGAAAGAGAAAGCGAGGTCCTCTCTTCAAGGAACATTGAGCAGCTGTCTCTCAACAGAGGATTACAGTTAGGGTTAGACATCGCCTATCATAATCCTTTCAACCGTTCCAAAAAGATTTCACCCTATTTATACTCTGATACAGGTGATTCTGAGAGCACAGATAAGCCCCCAAGTAGCCTTAAGAGTTCTCAAGGAGAGTGCTAACAACTAGATACCTTCAAAGAAATATGATTATTCCAACCCCTTTCTCCCCAATCCTGTCAGATCTAATCCTTCCATCTCCAGATAGATCCTAATGTCAAGGTTTAGGAAATAATGGCCAAAAGTCTGTTAATCAAAAGAGCCTAGAAAAAAAACCTTCACGCATTTAAACTCTGAGACTGGCAGAATTATATGGGGCTTAATTTCTATGTTGTACAGTGTAGTTTATCTTATCTCCAGAAAGGCAAATTATCTAACAATGTCAAAATCTTGACATTTATTTTGTTGTGCCATTCATGAATGTGAGATTTTTCTCGAAATAATAGAGATTGGCCTCAGCTGTGTCATTCAATATTCACAATTTATAATATGTGCAATATATTCATCACTCCTATCTATCTTTTGAGAATATTAATTTCAAAAGCTGGGGGATAAACGTTCTTCTTTACATTCCCATAAACAATAAGAATAAAAAATAAAAAATGTATGTCATTATGATTCCATTTTTAATGATAATGAAGAGACTTTTCCAGTCTATTCCCCATATTGGGCATTCTATAAATGAAAATCCAACAACTCTGATAGGTTGAAAAAGATCTAGTGTAGATCTGAATATTTTTATTATTTTCAATACTCTTTTATCATTTGTGTAAATAATAAATAACACTGAATATGACTTTTTTAAAGAAAAAAGAATTAGAAAAATAGCTAATTTTGTATTCTCACAACTTTTTACCTTTTGTCATGATTGGATAGTTGAGCTATTCAAGAAAAATGTCTAATTTTTTAAAAATAATTAACACTGCTTTTTTCTATTCAGAACATCTTAAAGAAACAGGGTTTGATGTATATGGCAGAACCCTACGTTTCACTGTCAATTTCTTCAATAACATATTCATTACAGGTTAAAAACATGCTGGGTACAGTTTGTTCTTGCACCAAACTCGTTATTCAGCAATTCTGGAAAAAAACCAAATATGAAAAATAAACCCTTCCCAGTTTAAAGGAGGCAATTTTTTGTTGTCACTGGCCCTTTTAACGAAGTATGGTAGCACTGTCTAATTTTAGGATCAACATAGTTTAGAGCTGTGACTCTATATTAAGTTTCATACAGCAATTCTAAGTGGAACTCCCCTGTAAATTGGTAAGAGGTTCAGAAGAAAGTTGTGAACATGGAGAAGTTCTGCAAGAACATTCTTTTGAAATCCTTCATGCTATACCATGCAGGTTTTCAGTTCATGTGAAAAACCACACCGAATACATTTGATTTCATGGGCAAATTGTGTAGCACAGACAGTCCTTTCAATCCTTACATACTGTATCTCTAAAAAAATTTATTGAAAGGGGTAACATATTAATAACAGAACAGTAAAAGGCAAGCTGAATTGCAGACATTTCCCACAAATATTGTAATGTGTACATGTGTGAAATATCTGTAATAATCCCAGCCCCATACTTCCGTGTACATGGGAACATGTACATTCCTAAACAGGCATGTATAGGAGTTTGGTTTTTTCATTTAATGAGGGAGTTCATTATAGTTCTCCTATGAGCTGTTCAGAGCATCCAGTAGTGGGAGGTGCTTAGTCTCCACATTCACAGGCTGAGCTTGATTTGTGGAACGCTCCTCCTCCACCACGTGACTCCTCAGCGTTCCCCAGTTTTTGCTTAGTCTCGTGCGAGACAGGCAGTGCTTTGGATACTTTCTTGACTGAATATTAGCAGGTCTGATTGCAATTCGGTTTTCCTTTGGTTTTTTCCTTTGTCTTTAGCCTTCAATCCATATCAGTCTGAGAGCCCGGTTTAAGGGAAGCGCTGTTCGCGACCCCCCCCCCAAAAAAAAGAGGTGGTGGGAGGCTTTTGGGGCTGCTCTGCTCCACCTCCCCACAGCCAAAATTTTCTTACCTCTGCCAGTTTGATTGCCACTGTGTCTTTATTCCGTTTGCTTGCTAGCGGCTTGATATTTCATTTTAAAAGTCGTATCACCCTTCCCCCCCCTCCGAACGCCATTTCTTCAGTGGGGAAGTTAATTAGGATTAATTCCCCTTTCTTCTCCGCCGTTCTGTTGTTTGAGAGCTCAGGCTTCGTTTGAGCTCTGGCTTGGTTTGCAAGGCGGGAAGCTGCTGCTGAGAAGCGCGTGAAAAATCTTTAACTGCTGGAGGCCATCTTGAGTGCCACCTCGTGGCTGTGCGCCTTATTTGTCTTTCCTGAGCTGTGTGAGGTATTTTCTGCTCGAAGCAACAGAATCCCTTCAGGATTCTGAGAGCTGTTTTACCCTCGTTTTGGCTACCTGCACTCGAGGATAATTAATTCGCTTTTTAAAAATTGTTGGCTTAACCCTCACAGCCTTATTCTCAGTGGCACAGCAGCAAGCACCTAGGCCAGTGTCCACCTGTGCAGGGAAGCTGCTGAAGGCCCTTACAATCATCAATCCGGGCCTTAGGCATTCGCTATTTGGCTAATTGGATTACTCATTAATATTGATTGTTCTATTATTAATATTGGAATATACATATCTCACTATTCATAGGAGCAATTACAAAGCAATTATAGCAATAATATTATAATAATTATTACAATCATAATAATCACCCATGGTAACAAACTACTTAACAGTATTATATTTTAATTTTCAATAAAATATTATTACTGAGATACGACTTATATATATATAGACACTAGTAAAATAAAAAGAATAATAAAATAAAAGGGGGCAATAAGAACTTTATCAGGGCAATCGTTTTTGACTCAGATTGGACCCTGGGCATGCCAACCGCCTTGTACACAGATTATATTCAACTACTGTTATTCTAATTTTAATCAAAATGGCAGATGGTAGCACCTCTCAGGCACCTTGCTTGAAGGCAAAAGCCAAATCAAAACACAGTGGAAATTCTAAAGCCTCAGAAATGGATGCCTTAAGGTGCCATAAGGCCTTACAAAAGCAAATAGACAGGCATTCTCGAGAGGTCCACGCTGTATCTCAGGGTGCCCCCTCTTCAGCCCATCAGTTTCTTCACACCCTCCTTCTCCTCTAGATCTCTCCCTTTCATCCAGGCGCAGCTTAACTCCACAAGGACAACAGGCCCAAGTGTCTGGAACACCAACCAGACGGGCCCCTGAAGCCACATTCAGTCCGACAGCTGCTGGTCTTCACCAGGGTGACAGCTTCATTGAGGAGGTTCCAGAGAGGATGAAAGCCTGGATGGAGATGGCTATTCACCAAGGGATTGCAGTGGGGCTTCAACACTTCAATGTCCAGACCTTACCCTATAGCTACTGACCAAGAGCCCCAACCACTGAGGCCACTGACCAGGTCGGAACTACACCAGTCCCAGGTACATTTACAGGGGGAGACCCCTCTCCAAGGGCCGGAGGAGGAGGAAGTAGATCAAATCTTTCAAATGGTCGAGTCTGAAGTGGGTTCAATTCATGATAGCGAGCCCCTGTCAGAGGCAGACCCCTTAAAAGGGGAAATGTCTGAGGATAAAGGTTTTATTCCTGACCAGACTGCTTTTACAGGCTTATTTCGGCCACAGCTTTTCAAATCTCTCTTGTTTTAGGCAAAGAATATTGCAGACCTAAACAAGCCAAAACCTTCTGACACATCTGACCCTTCAGGGGAGGGACCAGAGGACATGATCTTCAACCAACCGGTAGTTGAAGCAGAGGTAATGCCAGTCCCACCCATATTTTCAGGCCTGGTGCAGAAGCAGTGGGCTTCTGCAGCAGTATACACCGCCCCAACTGGACATGATAGGAAATTCTTCAACTTGGACCCTTATTTTGCAAAGTTACTGGGGACTCCCGAGGTAGACGAGCCCATAGTGGCTTTAGCGTCCCCCTCTATTCCCAGTGAGGCACTGGAGGCCTTAAAGCCGGAGGAAAAATGGGTCGAGCTAGCCCTACGCAGAGCTCATCAGTCTGATGCATGGGCGATCAGATCAGCCACGGCCGCCTCCTTCTTCACATGGTCGTCTCTTAGATGGCTTCGTCTTTTGAAACAACATGTTTCTTCTTCTAACATCAGGGCGCACCAAGACATCGCCAAACTTACAGCAGCTGCTGAATTCTCTGCCGATGCTACCTATCACACAATCAAATTTTCAGCAAGGGCCAGTACCTCGCAAGTCACAGCGCGTCGCTTGCTATGGTTAAGAAACTGGCAAGCCGACTTTAAACACAAATCCAAGTTGGCATCATCCCCCATTGCGGGAGATAGATTGTTTGGCCCTTCCTTGGATTCACTACTAATTGAAACACGCAACAAGAAGAAAATTCTCCCTTCCCTTTTTTCGGAAGTCAGATTTCAAAAGCCCCCAGTCCTTTCGGAGGGGATCCTCTCAATCTTTCTATCAGGGATCCTTCTCTTCCAGATACCAGAGACCCCAGCAGTTAGACCAGGACAACAACCAGATAGGTCCAACTCAGTGGATAGAAGTAGAAGGGGTGGTCAATCCAAAAGATCCTTTTGGGGAACAGGGAACAGGCCCTTCCGGCAACCAAGATAACTCTCGGGACCCAATTCCCATTGGCGGATGTCTTAAGTTATTCGCTGACCAATGGGACTCCTCTACCTCTGACGTCTGGGTCAGAGATACGGTTAGATTTGGACTCGTGCTGGAGTTTAGATCCACTCCCCCAGATTCCTTCATGTCATACCCTCCTTCCAGGGACCCAGTCAAGCGTAATCTCATGGATTCCGCTTTCCAACACCTACTGGATATACGAGCCTTCCAACCAGTAGCGACCAGCCAACAAGGGCAAAGTTTTTATTCACATCTTTTCATTGTGGCAAAAAATTCAGGGGAGTGGAGAGCGATATTAGATTTGAAACGTCTCAACCGTTTCTTAGTATATCACAAATTTAAAATGCATACCCTCCAATCAATATTGCAGGGCATCAGGAAAGGGGACGTGCTCACGTCCATAGATTGACGGAGGCCTACCTGCACATTGCTATTCGGCCCTCCCATTATAGGTTTCTGAGATTTTGCTACAATAACCACCACTTTGAATATGTAGCCCTTCCATTCGGATTAGCCTCTGTCCCCAGGACCTTCACCAAGGTCCTCGCAGCACTAGCTGCCCACCTCAGGAACATCCCAGTACGCCTCCAGTGTTATCTTGACAATATTTTGATTTTATCTCCTTCCGCCCATCAGGCAGTCATAGACACTCAGAACACATTATTATCCCTACAAGAACATGGTTTCTCAATAAATTGGAAGAAGAGTCAATTAACACCTTTGACGTGGTTAATTCATTTAGGGGCAGTCATAGATACAGTGGAAGGCAAAGTTTATCTGTCACCAGATAGACTAAATAGCATTCAAAAATTGGTGAAGGAAATCAGGGCGCTTAAGAGGGTGTCCCTAATGGACTTATCCAAATTGTTGGCAAAATGATTTTATGTATATCTATTATTCCTTGGGCCCGCCTTCACACTAGATCCCTCCAGTGGTTCCTACTACCGTACCAGCGATCCGTCCGAAGCAACTCCAAACACAAAGTCAGGGTTCCGCCCAAGGTTCTCAAATCTCTCCTCTGGTGGTCCAAACCGGTTATCAACAGAGGCTGTCTCTTCAAGGAACCACAAAGGCTCTCCATCACCACAGATGCCAGTCTGTTCGGATGGGGAGCTCACGTCCAGTCACTCACAACCCAAGGCCGATGATCTGACATAGAATAGTCATGCAGTATAAACTGGCTGGAACTTTGCGCAGTACACCTGGCCCTTCAGAATTTCTTCCCCCAGGTACGCAGTCAGCACATACTGATACTGAGAGACAATGTAACAGCCAAAGCTCACATAAACAAGCAGGGGGGGCACACAATCAAAGCAGCTAATGCGGGAAGCGGAGCGCCTGTGTTGCTGGGCGGAGAACAACATACTTTCCATCAAAGCAGAACACATTTTGGGTTTGTCGAATACACAGGCAGACTGGCTAAGCAGGGCCACCATAGATCAGTCGGAGTGGCGCCTTCATCCATCCCTGTTCCAAGAAGCAACACAGTCATTTGGTCAGCCGGTGGTAGACCTATTTGCTTCCCCTTTCAACACTCAGCTCCCAAGATTTTTTTCCAGTTACCCATCACAAGGGGCAGAGAATTTCAACTCGCTCTGCTGTCGTTGGCCCCCGGGGCTCCTGTATACATTCCCTCCACTTCTGCTGGTTCATAAAGTCATCCAGAAGTTACTAGGCGAGAGAGTGGAATTACTTCTAGTAGTGCCTTATTGGCCCAGACAGCCATGGTTCGTGGACCTCCGCAGTCTCTCAGTAGCCCCCCCGGAGAACTCCATCAGACAGAATCTCATTAACTCAGGGGCCTCTTCAACATCTGGATCCTCAGTGGTTACAATTGACCATCTAGAGGTTGAGCGGAGTGGTTTGAAGAGCGAAAAGCTCACCAACAGAGTTATCGACACTATCTTAGCTGCCAGACGCCCCTCAACAATTCACATTTACAACGCCACATGGTCCACTTTCTGCAAATGGTGTAGTAAGTTTCAAATTGATCCTGCCTCTCCCTCTGTTGCCCTGCTTCTAGAGTTTTTACAGGAGGGACTTGATAAGGGGTTGTCACCTAATACGTTAAAAAGGCAGGTGGCGGCCTTGGCATCAGTTCTCGATCACAAGGACCTCAGTTCTCTTTCACATCACCCACACATAAGATCTTTCCTTCGAAGAGCCACCAATTTATGCCCTCCAGCAGTGCACCGTTATCCCACCTGGGACCTTAACAAGGTCCTTGTCGCTCTCACTAAGGGTCCTTTTGAACCTTTGAAATCATCAAGTTTCCAATTTCTCACGTACAAAGTAGTTTTCTTGGTAGCAATCACTTCCGCTCGTCGTATCTCGGAAATTGCAGCCCTGTCTGTCAGACAAGATCTCTGCATTTTTCATGTTGATCATGTGGTCCTTCCTCCTGATCCCACATTTATGCCCAAGGTCAATTTGGTTTTTCAAAGAGCTTAAGAGCTTATTCTTCAAAATTTTTGTTCAAGACCATCACAGGGGATGGAAAGACAATGGCATAAGCTTGATGTGAGGTGTGCCCTGTGAATCTATATCAAGCGTACAGCAGCTTTCAGGAAATCAGAGGCTTTATTCGTGTTCTTTCAGCCCAATACTCAAGGTTGCATAGGTCTCACCATCTACGATAGGCCATCGGATATGGGCTGCAATAGCAAAAACATATCAGACCCAATCTCTGCAGGTGCCTAAGGGCATAACAGCTCATTCAACAAGGAGTGCAGCAACTTCGGCAGCATGGGCCACACAGGCATCAATAACTGAAATCTGTCGGGGCACGGCTTGGGCTTCCCCATCGCCCTAGTAATTGTAATTAGACATTACAAAATTGATGTGTTTGCTTCTTCTGAGGCTTCCTTTGGCAGAAGAGTTCTGCAAAGGTCCACAGAGACCAGGAGATGATTCCAGACCAGACGGAGTCCCTCCCATAGGACAGGCCAAGCTTTGGTATGTCCCACTACTGGATGCTCTGAGCAGCTCATAGGAGAAAGGGCATTGATACTTACCTGATACGCCCGTTCTCTTTGAGCTGTGAAGAGCATCCAGCCCCACCTGTTTTTCCGTCTGGTGGGGTCCTGTTTTGGCCAATGAACTTTTTAGTATGCGAGGATGAGAGTGCTTTTTTTTCTCTCATCTTCGCCAAAACTGGGGAACGCTGAGGAATCACGTGGTGGAGGAGGAGCGTTCCATAAATCAAGCTCAGCCTGTGAATGTGGAGACTAAGCACCTCCCACTACTGGATGCTCTTCACAGCTCAAAGAGAACGGGCGTATCAGGTAAGTACCAACGCCCTTTTTCTACCTAAAAGGAATTATGTGTACTCTTAAATTGAGTTCATTCTACAAAATATTAATAACATTCATCTACAGTACAGTAAACTAAAGTAGCAAACATTTGAAGAAATACAGAAGTCCATAATGTGATTGGGGTTTACAGCTATTATTTGTGAAACATGATTTTTGGTTTAGCACATTCAGGCATAACCTAAAGAGTGACAGAGGAATATTCCTCTGTCACTCTTTAGGCGAGGATGGAAAATTGACCAGAAACACAGAATTGCTGTTATTTGTTGGAGCAGAAAAGAGGAAGAAGGATGGAGACAAGGCAAAATGACTTAAATACTAATGACAAAAACATGAATGCTACAATTACACAGGGCAACATCACTTGTTGCTTGTTCTGGTTATCATCTTTATTTGCATTTATTATCTTGATTCTTGTGTAGTTATTGAAACAAAGATTTTTGCAGCAGGTTTGTAAATTCATAATGCTTAGATTTTAATCTTGGCATGTAAACCTCTTCCTGAAAGTCATCCACATGTTGTTTGACATTATCGAGATTGGAAGAAAAAAGCCAAATAAAACAAATATTATCAAATAGGTATAGTAGATATATAATTACATTAATGCAGTTCAGCTTCCTTCAGGTATTATCCCACGTCATTGTGGTACTTACATTAATGTATATATTTAAATGATTTTAGATTGAAACTAAAAAGGCATGTTTAGTAACAATTTAGTAAGAATTATGTCTTCCAAGCCATTTTTGTCACCTCCATAGATATCCTATTTAGTCTAGGACTGGTTAGAGAGTATACAAGGTTGCATCTTATTTATTGAAAGATATAGATACCTTGAAAAATTAGGTTGGACCAACCCTGTTGCTCATTCATTCACTAGCAAGTGCTTGAGAAAGTCTTGCCTAGAAAGTATAATTATTTTTAATGCTTTTTCTATCATTTACTATCCAATCCAATTGTCTTGGATAATATGAGGATTTCAGTCCTAGCGTAGGCTAGAGGATCTCCAAGATCCCCTCCAACCCTATGATTCTATTCTTTTTCTTCATCTCCATGTAGCATTGCTGTCTCACACTTCTTCCCCTTCCTTTCCCTGCTATCTTTTCCCATATTTATGATTGGAGAAGTGTGGTTGTGTTTATCTGTTGACTCTTTCAATATATGAGAATAATACTCATGTCTGTGAGCAAGGAATTTAGCAATAATGTTGATGGAGGCCAGTGTGTGTGTGTGTGTGTGTGTGTAACCTGAGTGTGAAATGTGGACATCATGTATTTGGAAAGGGAAATTTTGGAAATATTCAGGATTGGTTTCAGCTGAAGTTGACAAGATGTGGAATCTAAGCATTGCACAGGAATTTTGGCTGTATTTATAGTTTACTCATTTCCCCCCCATCTGCTAGTCCTTGGAGAAATAGTTTCTTAAATTCCAAGTTATCCTCATAAATATGGTATAGTCCTTGTCTACCACATAAATATGATATAGTCCTTGTTTACTCTTCTCTTCTTCTCAGTCTGAAACTTTGAAGTTCACTTTCTGCAATTTATTTATTTGTTTCTCAAAATATTAAATTACCCATCTCCCCCATAAAGAGCACTGTGGTTAGATTTGTTAAATCATGTAATGTGATATAATATAACGTAATGTAATGTAGCATGGACTTGCTTTGAAAATGCAAATCATATTCCTTCTTATAACATGCTAAACAAGTTTGTGAATATTGTGGCAGTTTTCATAAATAGTCTGGATTCATATATCAAACTATGCAGTATCATGGTTTGTTCAGTTTTAAGTCTCACCGTGCCATATATAAACCAGTTATATTTTATCTGCTGTATTTTTTCTCACATAGAAATTATTCCATGACTATCATAATTATAGGAATTGTAAACTTGGACATCTATATATTTATGAGAAATGTAATTATATACTTAAAATTTTATGTTACATAGTACATCAGTAATATTTCTTTCTTCTTTTCTCAGAATGATGACCTATACAACCTCAGAAAAAAACCTTCTTTGAACTCATGGGTATCCACACTTGGTTTTGTGTATCACAGCTAGGACCTCAGTCTTCTTCCCCAGTAAATGGGTACGATGCATCCAGTTCAATTTGTTTACTTTACACAAACCTCAGGAGTTAATTAACTGAACTGCACATTCTCTTTCTTTTTTAAAATATTTTTTTGTTTGTGTGTGCCATGCAAAAGCACTGTGACACCTGGACAATGAGTCTATGATTGCTTCCTCCTTTATCATAGAGATTTAACTGGTAACAGTAAACTTATGTGCCCACCACTATAATATAGTGAAAGTGGGTATACTACTAGCTCATCTATAAAACATAAAATTTTAATTTGCTGCTGAAAAACCTGTATGACAAATCATAAGTGTAAATTATTACATACAAACTGTTAATGTTGAAGAGTATTAAATATTTAACATAGGTTTTTGATTTATACATGTACTTTTTTAATTAAAATGTAACTTTTCCTACAGCACATCCTTTTTGATGTGAAACTGAGGTATACTATATTCTGTTATAAACAGAGTGGGATGGGTGGGGGAAATTGCTTAAAAAAGGCATTTTAAGAATAGCTTAGGGTACTATTCTTTTTAAGATTGTAATTCAGAATATATTATATGGATCAATGGCCCATGAACCTGGATGTACAGTCATATTTGCTGATATCATCAATAACTACAATTCAGCAGAATTCTTTAAAAATTTCATATTTTTTATTCTTCCTGTGAAACATTATGAAAAGGCGAACTTATTTGTGCATGGTATTTGCAAGTGTGAATTTGAAATTGTTGGTTGCACAGGAACGTAGACAATATCAGAAAAATAAAGCTAAGTCTTCCATTGTACGTATGTATGTGTGTGCGCACCAGCGTGCCCCTATATGTATGTGTGTGTGTTTATAAAATTATATGTGTGTGTCTATGTATGTGTGTGTATATGCATACACACACATATATACATAGAGAATTATATAGGTACAAAGAAAAAACATCTGAAACATTGGCAAATACTTCAAATGAAATTATTCCTGGAATAAAATATATGGGCCTTTGTAAATTCTGGAAATCTCTTTCTATACATAATAAACTAGGAACTGTTTTATCTTTATTTCTCCTATTTCATTGTTCTCTCTTTACACCCAATCAATACATCTCATTGTATTTGGTGTTGTTGATTAGTTACAATAAGAATGATAGCTCAAATATTCCTGAGTAAAAAAATGTTTCAGTTCAAAAAACACATTACTCTCAAAGGTCAGTGATAAGGAATTGCATTCCTTAATGATAACTTGCATTCCCATTTTCTCCCAATCTGATAAAATGGGATCCTCTTCATAGCTATTACAGTGAGAATTTTACAATGACTTTCCATAACTTCTAAAAGTACAGGAACGCACAAGCGTATGAAATGAAGTAGGCAAGATAATTTTTATGTCTACATCAAATTTGTTTCACTGAATCATCTATGAAAATCAGGCATATAGCATCATCACCTGGTGCTAAGGATAACATTTCTTCTTAACTATTAATACCAAAAAAAAAAAAATCATAATATGATTACTAAAAGAAGACACGTGCAAGATATAAACAATGTATTCAAACTATTGTTTTAAAGGCCTTAAATAAATTGTTAGAAAGCTAGCCTATGCAAACCATGTCCTTAAAATTGAGTATAAATTCACCTTTAGATTTTAGGTTTTTTTCTTCTCTTTACAAATTGAAGACTGAAAGCAACACACCTTGGAAGAGCTTTGGAGACAGTTTGATTGCAGATTTATCATTAGCCAATTTTTTAGCCCACTGTGTCCTGTGAACCAAACTATTGTGTTAACTTTTTATTGAAATGTATTGCAAATGCAGGAAACTTGTGTTAATTCTATGAGCCATATTAATCGTGATGTAGCATGTAATGAGAACATAATTTTCAGGGCTTAGAAACATTTTGAGTCATTTAAAAATGCTATGGTAAATAATGGACTTCTGAAGATTAGACTTCTAAATCTTCAGCCAACATAGCCTGAGAATATAAATAGTTCTTTTTCCTACAGGTGGTATAATCAACATCGTATAATCTACTCTGCAAAAAAGATCTACAATTTACATCTTAGCACATTTTAAGAACAGACTTCATCATGAATGAATTCCCCATCCCAAAATTAGCTCAAAGATGCTGCATGAAATTTAGCTGAAAATACCTGGCTTGCTTTCTTTGTTTAATACCAGATTAATGTATTTTAACAATTCAATGACAGTGGAAGTTTTCACCCAATGGACAATGGAAATTTTAAATTGATACCATTTTATACAATATTTTAAGCATTTTAAAACAACCTTTCTTCATGAATTTATACCTAGGTTATTTCTTACTGACACAAATCTGCATCAGATTAATACAGCTATACCTGGTTTTATGGTTTTTACTGTACCTAAGTCACAGCAAGTTGCCCCTCCCTTATCTCTGTTGCAAACATCTACGCTTGTAGCTTTCTTCTTTATTTTTATATCATTGACTTAGTTCTGTGACTTTTAAATATTTATTCGTACCATCACCCTTGCAGCTATTAATTTTGAGCTATTTTTAATTAAATTAAGGAAAGAGAACACATATTGTTTTTCTGTCGTGTTAAAATAATAAGGCCTGATAATCAATTATCTAGTGAAGCATATCCTTTGTTACTTCCAGTCTCCCATTGTTCATTAGGCTTAAGCTTTAAAGTCTGGATGATTTTCATAAAAAATATGCAAGCAAAGTTCTATTTTATCCACTTAAGGATAATGCTTAGTTTCGTGGTCCATTGTATTTGTTATTAATCTTTTTTATTAACTTGTAACATTATACACTTGGCCAGTATATTTCCTCTTTCTTATAATATGCTTCTGTTAAAAAAAACCAGAATCTTACAAAGCCTTCTTGGTCAGGAAATTCTGTTAATCAGAAAAAGTAATCAGTTTTCTTGTGCGTGTTTTGGGCTATTCATAACTACACTATTTTTGAACTCAAACATTGACACAGCATGATGATGAGTTATATTAAAGGTATGTCTTTTATCTTTTGGGATATTAAATTTTTAGATTATCATATTTGCAATCAAAATTTTAAATTATGCAATAGATTGCCAAAAGAATTTGGGTTATCTAAAAAAAGTGCAGATGGCAGTACATTCAATTAAAAATTATTTTTATTTCACAACAAGGTCCAGATTTACAAGGAAAATTTATATTCTTGGATTACTATCTGCATTTAATTTTTTTTGAAAGTTTCCAAATCCTCAGTATTTTTAATAGACAAATAAAGTGTATTATTATGATAGATATTTAACTGAATGAACTTTGGAATAAAAAGTTGGGATATTCCATTTAAATAAATCAATAGTTAAGGTTCTTAAATTACAGGAAACTTGTTTTTATGATGTTCCAATGAAACTAATTCAGCAACATATTTTTCCATTTATTGGAGACCACAGTGTTCGGATAGCAGTGACTATCATGACAGTGTACAGTGAAGGAGGGTAGACTTAAATATATACTTTGAGCTAGCCCTACTGTTCCTCATTTTCATTTACTATCATTTTGTTAATCTACTTTGGGTAAAGGTAACATGGTTTAATATTGAAATATTATTTTGACTTTTATATTAAAGATCTGCAATTTGTGGATTTATCAAACATGGGATGTTCCAACCAAAACGTCCCCTCTACACATTTCCTTTTTTAAAAAGAAGAAAACACTGGTAATCTTGCGTCAATGATACATGTACACTGTCTTCTAATTATATATATATCTTCTATCAATGTCATAGAAAGATTGATCAGATTTGGTGTGGTCAAGGTCTGGTTTAATGTATGTTTAAAAATGCACTGATTTTAAAATATGCATTATAATATTTCCTTCCAACTTCTTGTTTATATGTTTCCTCCTTTTCTTTTTGTAAAATAAAATAAAACATCAAAAATACAAAAAACCATGATTACCTGTGACAGAAGGGAGAGAGCTGAACCTCTGATCTTCTCTAATCAGTACATAATTTATAAACATAGCTGTTGGTTGGATATATTTTGGATAGTCTATTGTTGGGTATATAATTATTTTAGATTTTGTCATCTTTGTACCTTTACTGAAGGGATTTCACCCAAGGCATCTTACCTTCTTGGTGACCTTTCTTAAAATAAAACAATTGTAATTTAGTGATAGTAAATTTGGTTTTATAAATTCTTCTACAGAAAAAGAATAAGATTTTATTGAGATAAGAATATTCATATTTATAGCAGTAAATCTATAATCAATAAACTAATTCTTCATTGATGTTATGTGTATGTTGTGGGATATATCAGCAAATGTGTAGAGCATTTACACATTTTCTAAAATTGGGATTTCAACTGATCTGTTTAGTAGGAATATCTGTTTAAATTAATTCCTTCAGGCTCATTTAGCAAGTGGCAATTTTGTGAGAACACAAGGAAGCTTTTTTGGATTTAATCTATTCTAAGGACAAACAGGCATGGATAAAATACTAAGACCCATTTAGCAAACAGGCTAATTATAATAGCTCTTCTTGCTTGCAATAATTATAATAAAATAATAAGTAGCAGACTCCAAAAACCATTGACTTGCTCAAAGAACACCACCATATCTCCTATATTTCCTGCTGGCTCCTTAAATGAATTCTTCATATATTGATTTTTTCACAATCTGCAAATTGTTCTTACATGCTTGGTATTATTGTTATGGAATAAATTGCTGATTGAACATTCAAAGCCTACCGTGCCTAATACTACTATGAACAAAAAGAAGGATGAAGCTCTTCATAATTCCAGATCCAATGGCTTCAAGGTGTCCACTGTAGTCTTCTCCAGCTTTCCTGGTTTCTCTGTTGATGGTCTCACAAAGTCATAATATACAAGCCTTACTGTTTATTTTTTATGGCCAATCTCAGAAGAGGATATCTTACCTATCTACACTTCCTGACTTGCCAGAAAAGCTGAAATGAAGGTTTTCCTACTAAACATTCTCATCATTCTCATTCATTCTCACTCATTTTCATACACTTCTATGCTGTCTCACACTCAACTGATTGTCCTCTTGGCATCAGGTTTTTACAGTCTAATCAGCAGATTTGTTCCAGTATTGATGCTAAAGTAGTACCTGTAGTGTTCCCCTACAACAGTTTTTTGGGGGACTGAAGGTTTATTGGCTTTGCAAAATAATAATCTTTGGTTTCCATCAATTGTTTTGAATGTTTACTACCTTAGGTTGTGATCTAATTTGGTTCCACATCAGACTGCCTTATAACTTCTAAAACAAAATTGAGAATGCTTTTCCTCAGACTGCTCCTGGCTTTTGTTATATATTTTGTACAATTCTTCATGAGAATGACTAGCTTGGAACTTTGTTGAAACTATTTTTTTTAGTCTTTCTTGTTTCAGAATGTTACTGATTACATCTATCCTTTCACAGATGTACAAAATCCTCCTTCCATGAGTGGAAAGTCTTCCATTCCTCCATATTTAATTCCACAAGTCATTTGTAGAATTCATATAAATTATAGAATTCATATGAAATGTATTTAGAAATGCATATCATTGAATTATGCATAATTCATCAATGTGATTTCCAAACAACTCCCAAAGAATAATCTAGATGAATATAGTGACAATATAGTATATACATATCTCCACAGATAATCTACAATAAAAATAGGAGTCCTAACCCCCTTTTCTTCATATTTAATATGTCATGATGTAATTAATATCTATATTGTACTTTAAACTTTCAATCTCTGCTTCTCTTACATAATTTGAATAATTTGTATGTCTCCAATTTGTTAACAATTGATTACTAGACATTTTTTACCATATGAAATAATTATTAATTGTATAGTATCTAGACTATTTCCATTTGACTGGAAATAGTTGTTTTAGTATTCTGTGAAATAATATAAGCGGCGAGGAAACAATCTATACAGCAAATGTCTATTGATTAGAAATGGTTTCAGCTACACAATACTGCAGTTATGTGAAATTTGCTGTGAAAGGGGGGGAGTTTAGGTGGCTTTAGTTTAAAATATTCATTCTGGATGAGTCTTAATTATTGTAATTAATGTACAATATATTATTCAAGACAGTCATCACATGTTGTTCCATGTTTTTTATTTGACAGCATAAATAAAATATTACATATGCCTTTTGATTTCATTCCATGGAGTTTGTTACACTTCTATGCAACCTACTGCAAACTGAAATCTAATACAAATTTCAGTTTTCAGTCAACTTTTATGTTGCATAAAAGTTTTGCAAAGTTTAGTTGCTAAATGATACCTAAAACAGCATCCAAAACGTGCAGTTTCTTTTATTTAGCAGTCAGCTAGCCAAGAGCTGGGAAGCAGGCAAGTTGGGCCATGTCTCATTGAAGTAGGTGGGATTTCCCTTTGCCAACAGTAACATATGTCAGGTTAGAATGAGGGGGATTTCCAAGTATAGCAACGATTATGTTTGCAGAAGCATATAAGCAGAAACCTGTTGGTTTATTCTACCTGAGTGTTTGCTCTTTGGCTTTAGTTTTTTATGCCCTTCAGGGCTTCTTTTCAAAAAATACAGCAGCTGTGAGAATAAGCCACTCTTCATACCTGTTTCATTTAAGTAACGGGTATTGCTTGCTGTTGTAGCACAGAGGAACACAACTCAGATGTTCAGCTCTTATCAGCCAACTCTGTTAAATCTAAAGCTTGCTGCTGCAGACTTACACATTTTTGGAAAGAGATTTCAGCCCTTTCTGTACTCTAGATGCAACAGCAATCTACATTTCATTGGACTAACTTTTTATAGCATTAAAAATTAGAAAAAAATCAAGTTTATTCTTGAAATGCATTTAAATTCATTTCAACTCTTAGAATCTTGCTTAAGTAGCAATGCATTTATTTCTGAAGTTGGTTTGAATATTAGAAACATACTTTTATTAAAAGTGTTTGAACTTTTGCCAGTGGCCATTCATATGCATAGTATGAAGTCAGAATGAGAGAATTATCAAGAGACAGAAAATAGATCATTTTAAACATGTTGGCTTCTCTAGCTGCAGAAACTTTGCCGATTGTTAATCCATCTAATAATAAGTCATAAATGGACTATATCCAAAGGTGAGCTGTATCAATAGAAAATGTCCATCATTTTGTCAATTTGACCAGTTGCCTGCCTCTAATATCACAGGAAGGAAACATCTAAGAAGAGAACCTATACCTCTATACCAAAAAACTAGAACAAGTTTATTTCTGGATAAAAGGAATATGTGCAACAAACATGAGTTTTCCAAGAAAAGATTAAGTGAGTTTTAGTTCATTCACAAATAATTTGTAGTTTCCAAATATTTAGGAGTCTGTGAGAGATACTCTTTAAATTTAGAGATCAGTTTTGGGGTTTTTTTTTCCCCAGATGGCAATATCCTGAAAAAATATGCAATCTTCTCCAATCAAGGATCGTAATGTTTGAAGGAGCGATTTCCAATTTAATACTTTAGGAAACCAAATTAAAGTATTCTAAGGTTAGTCCTCGTTTCAGTTGAATATTAATCTTTAAAATCCTTTGTAACATATGTATTTAAATCCGAAATTTTCTAGCTTTTTTACAAGTCAATCAAATAGGATAAAACAACTCTATTAAAACAAGAGAAATCAGATCTTGATTTTCTGTGTGATATTCTTTCAGAATGACATCATATCCTCCCTCAGTCTTCTCAAGGGCAAGTTGACTCAAAAATTTCAATCTGTCTTCATAGCATTTATTTTCTAGTCCTGATCATCCTTCTTCTCATTTTCTGAATCTGTTTCTTTGAATATTTCTTAAAAATTAGGACAGAATTAGATACAGTACTCAGAGCACAGTTTTGCCAGAGTAAAATGTATTAGAATGATTTGAAATTATATTTCTAAGCATATACAATTCTATAATTGCATTGCCTTTCTTGCAGCTGCACCTCTCTTCCGATTCATATAGTTTTCAATTATTATCCAATTATCATTTTCATACCTAGACAGATACTTTTTTATTTTACACCAATTGATATTTTGCCCCTAGGTGAAAAAAAATTCACATTTGCCTATTTTAAATTCATCCTGCTCCTTTTAGCCCAATTATCTAAGTGTAAGCTTTATTTATCTCCCAGAGTATAAGCTAAATCACCCAATTTTCTATCCTCTGAAAATTTCATAAATATTCTCTCTAACTCTTAGTCTTAGTCACTGAGAAAAGCATTGAAGAGTAGAAGTTAAATACAAACCAATTCTCTCCAATTTTATATCACGGTTAAACTTCACCAGTTTCTTTTTCACAGCTTCAAGGTACACTGGATGGGAGGCATCTGTTTTCCCTGATACCTTAGAAGTCTGCACGATGTTGATAAAACAGTAACTTGAATTTTTACCAGAATTTTCAACAATGGTCATACTCCTTAGAGAATTCTGGATATTTCTATTGGGCACAGCTAAATTACAAATTAGAGGTCTTATGAAACAGAACAGTTGTTTTCTTCTATCCATTGGACAAATAAATTACAAGGTAGTTCTTGTTCAGTGACTGTCTCATTTAGTGATTGTTCAGTTATAGTAAAAAATACCTTTGCAACCCATGCTCATATTTACAACTTTTGCATGTCTGTAAAGCAAAGAAAAGCTGAAAATCATAAGCAGTTGCAGTTTCACTTACCAACTGGTTCTGTTAATGACTGAGTTGCCAATTCCAATTGTTGATCTACAAGGATAACATATTGCTTGGAAGGTGGCCAAACTAGACAAATTACCCAGGAAAAAAAAAACCCATACCACCCACAACTCTGGAGGGCAGATTGTTTCATTGATTAACTGTTCTCGCTTTAAGGAAATTTCTTCTTAGTTCCAGGTTCTTCCACTGATGAGTGCTCACCCATTGGTTTCATGGAGTAAGGCAAAGATGGTGTAACTTGTTCATTGTACCTTCCTCTTCCAATATGGTCTTTGTCTAGTTTGCTACTACTTTTTATCTCCTTAGCTAACTCTGTCCCTGGATTCAGTACATCATATCCCCTAATTTTCCAGCCTTTCCTCTTATTCCCCTTATCTTCTTTTAGCAGCAACAGCTGTTGGTGCCCAATGACTTTGCCTTACCCATCTGTCCCACATGTCCCAATCTAATGCATTTATGCCATTCTGGTCTCTGCATGGAGTATTTTATGTAGTCAAACTACAAATCTATATAAAGGCTTTGCTATCGTTTTATTTTAAATCCTGGGAAATATATGTTGGTGAAGTATTTTTAATATATATTTAATATACTTACTTGTTGTGTGCAATTACTGTACATTTTCAAGTCCCTGCCAAGTAGAATAAAGCTATCTTTATTTCTGTAATACAGAGCACAATATTAAGCTGTTCATGTTTATTACTGAATTATGTTAAGAAGCTCTATTTTTGACTTTTCATAGTAATCAGAGAATATGAGGAACACGTACTGTCATTAAACAGGACTGTTAGGTGATGGGATGATTCATGTGCCAACAATGCAGAAATTAAGTCTTTAATTATAAACTTAAAGTAACAGAACATACTTGTACTCAGTGGATTAATGCATCATCCAAATTTTAGCAGATCTATGTTTGTCACCTAACTACTTTATTTTCATTGTGGATCTCAGAAGTCCTTTGATAAATATTTGGAAAAAAAATTACTCAGTAAATTCCAATAAATGGTGAAATAATTTTTTATACTGTCAGTGAAACATGCATACATATTAAGTCAATGTATCTCATAGAGATCTTGTAAATCATATACAGGCATATATTAATATATACACTAAAGTACTATTAGAATAATAATTCAGGGGTTCTACCAGCTGGACTTGGACAAGAACAAATAAAAAATGAAATTCAGACATATTATGAGAAAGGAGATTTATTCCAAAGAAGAAAGAGGTTTGTTTTTGAAAATAGGCTACCAAGAAAATGGGGTCCAGAGATTTGGTTTTATAGTGGAATTGGTCCTTGGTGTGGGCTGTAATTTATGTATGTGCTGATTTTAATCTCTGACTCTATCAAAAAGCAATTGTCCTTCCTGTGCAGATTGAGCTGGTCCTGCCTTGGGTTTTGATCCTGAGGTGCATGTGAAATCCAGAAAGGAAGGTTGCCCTAAGATACATAGATTCCTTCCTAGGTGTGGATTTATTGTGAGGCGATTTGGCATTTTCCTTTAACCTGAGAGGATTCCTGTCTCCCTATGGAGCCAGTGAAGTGTTAAAAAAAGACGTGGGGGGGGGGGTCTTTTACATTTCAACAATTCCCTCCTTTGGGTAGAACCAATTTATAAATATTCAAAATAAAAAATATTTCTAATAGCTATGGTAGCCATACCTTTGATCAATTTGAATACTTTTGATTTCTGGTGATCTTTTAGGAGACATTCCCTGATCTGTTGTCATTCCCTGTCCAATGCACACCCACTGGACAGGGGAGCAGAAAAATATTGTTATTGCCATCCAAGTTCCCTAATGAAAGATGTTTGCTTGGGAAAAAGACACTGATCTTTTTCCTTCGTACTGGCTATTGCTTAGTTTGTTCAAGCCATGCAATATCTCTATTCTGTGTGGAAAGATTGAAAATGGTAAACACAGGGCAAGTTATCCCAACAGGTTTCAACCCTCACAATCTAAATGTCCAATCTTCCATAAATATTTCCTAGGATTTTACTTAATGGGTTTGCTAAGGGCCTGTTTGGCCATATATATGTTGTAAATATATGACATACCAACAATGAATGCAGATAATAGGTGAAAGAATAGCAATAATTACAAGTATAAAGATCAATACCCACTTTTATCACCATCCCATTAAGCTGATATAGCATCAGTTATTGTATGAATTCAATCAGTCGTATGGTTGTTCAGCGATGGCAGTCTGGTAACTGAAATGCAGGTTGGTCTTGGCATCTATGGTATTCATCAGAAGGAGGTGCAGCAGAAATTCAAGTGAACAGTTTAGTTGGTGAAAGCTAACCAAGTTCAATTATTTAGTTTTCAAGAGGTTGGAGAACAGATACTAAAGTGACTGCAGTTTCTCCTAATAGATTCCTATTGGAAGTCTACTGAATTGAAAAGACAAATATTGTGGGGGAACCAGGGTTCTATTGATACATCTCCATACATTTATTGTTATTGAGTGTCATATTGATGTCACTGGGCAATATCCAGGTCTGTTTCTGTAGCTCTCAGTTGTGCACACAGAAAAGCAGGTTCTTGTTCACACATGGGGTGTGCAAACCTTTCCTGGGGATTTCCATTGCATAGACTAGGTGAAGTCTTGCTTCTTTGAATGATGTATGGCCAAACAGGAGACAAATTAGTGTTAAAGAGACTTAAAAAAATAAATTGCTTGGGTTGTTTCCAGCTTCAGAATCTGGCAAGTCACCTGGCTTGGATATCAGCCTATTGCTACAGGTCCCAGAAGAATCACAGGTGCAGAAAGTATGTGCCATAGTTTAACAGAACCTTCCTTTTGCCATAATTCCACATTTTTATTTTTCTTGATGATAAAGTACCTGCGAATGGTTCAATTTCAAAGTCCAAACAGATTTCTCCCACTCCCTCCAAAAAGTGAAATTTGTATGCAAGGTATGAAAAAGGTTCCAGATTTAGTTAACTAGTCATAATTGTTAGGCTTAATTACACAATCATGCAATGTACAGTAAGATAAAGCTGCTAGGCTGATTTTTTTCTATCCTAGCAAAGACAAATCGGGAGAGGTAGCATAACTGCAGAGCAGTTCTATACTGTTTGACAAAATGCATATAAAATAACCTGAAATGAAACTTCAATTGACCATTACATTCCTCCTTACTTCACCTGCAAAGGATTTTAATACTTTCTCATTTCCTTAATAATTTCATTGATGAGATCTTGCAAAGCTGGGAGGCTCCATGAGAATGTATTTATTATTGCCTGGATTGTTTCTGGAACTAAAATTATTTTTTCTTGTTTCAGATAGTCTATACCTATCCATGGAGATGCTATTAAATATTGCCAAACTTTACTTTTCCTCCCCTCCCCTTTCACCTTTGTCAGATGCTATCTTAAGGGATGAAAATGGAACCCAGTAAACTTGTTCTCATGACCTGTTTAGGATTTTAAAGGTAAAACACACAGGTAAAGAATAAGTCATATAACTTTAGATATTTTTCTTTTCTCACTGACCAGGATTGAGAATTCTGAAATGCGCTTATGCAAGCAGATGATATGCAAATAACTTTCGGGGGTAGTATAGCAAGTACGTAATAGGATAGCTAGGAAGACAAAAAGATAAGCCTCCCCTTCTCCCATAACTAAGTCCTTTTAGAGCAAGGTTCTTCAAACTTGGCAACTTTAAGACTTGTGGATTTCAACTCCCAGAATTCTTCAGCTAACATGACTGGAGGAGAAATTCTGGGAATTGAAGTCCACAAGTCTTAAATCTGCCAAGTTTGAAGGACCCTGTTTTAGAAAATCAATCTAGCAGCTATAGGGAAGGAAATTTATATGAGACATTTCCAAATTCAGAACTTTATTCTGAAAAGAGCTTAAAATCTGATTCCTGTCTTCCCAATGGAGGCAGTGAGGTGCTGGGGGGGGGGGCATTTTAACAGAATCCTTTTAACTTTAACAGTGCTTTATAACTCAGTAATAATAATAAATTAGTTCAGTTAAACAGTGTAACCATTAATTTCAACAGCCTGATTGTATCACTACTGATACATTGAAGGCTAGGTAAATGAAGACAAGTTAACATATTATGTTAACAAGGAATGTATAAAAAAAATCTTGTGACCTGATCTGGATCCCTGAGTTTTCAATGATACAACTGCAATGTCTATGTAGCTGTTTATTTTAAGACCTTTACAATAATACATATTCTGCAAAGGTAAGTAAATACATTTCAGAAAATATATAAAATGGAATACAGCCTGTAATCTAAATGTCACTTGTGATCCCTGGCCTAATATCATTGCTCTCAAATTCAGCAATGGATTTGCAGCTTCCTCTGTGCCTTAATTGGTGGAAAAAAAGAAGGAATCAGAAAGAGAGCAAGGGAAAAAAATATTAGTGAAAAGGGGTGTGTTGAATGAAACGAACCAGGTCCAGTACTTTTGGGTTTGGGTGCACCTACAGGTCACCACTGCTATATGACCCTGTACAGATTATTCTGGAATGTTTTACAAAAGCAAGAAAAAAAAATCCCACTCTTTGTAGAAAATTAATATTTAACTTCAATAAGATGATAATATTCCACTCCAATGAGATAATATAAAATTAAGAATTACCCTGGGCAGTTTTTAAATGGCATTTTCTGATGTTTATCCCAAGATTAGCAATGGTGACCATATTTATTTTTGTCTGCAACCTTTCAAACCAGTTTACATTATTGTAGTGATGTTCAGAGTATGTGAATATAATATATCAACGTTCATGCACTATTCATCTGGGAACTGCAGGATCATTTCGTCCTTCTATGGTGAAACTATTGTTCCTCTAGTAAAGTAATAGATGTCTCAGAAATGCTTTGAAGTTCTTCCAACTTTTTCACAGTACTGTGAAATCTGATACTGTGGGTTTTTAGGAGTCTGTGAAAGTACAAACTATATAGTACATGTGGAATTCATTCACTGACTTCCAAGCTTAAGTCTGGGAAATAAAATGGTGTAAGAAAAAGTCTTAAGACAGGGAAAAGAGAATGTCTGCAATACAGTAAAATGTGGCATCTAATTGTCAACTTTGGCACATTTTCAAATGTGCAGTTTCCTATACTCTTGAGGTCCGCTATAACTTTCCCATGGGCTCAAAAATGTTACAACTTTCCTTTGAAACTCTCGAAGTGTTTTGATTGTAAAATAAAACAATGAAATAATGTTCTTTTTATGAGGCATTCCAAAATTACAGTTTCTGCTGGATTGTAAATCAGGGTTCTTCCTTTTCTTGTGATTTTGCCTTAAATTAGGCCTCTGTGTTGCTGCCTTGTTACACAAGTACCTTTTCTTGCCAGAAGCCCTTAACTTATTCATGCCAGTGGGTAGGTTGGCAAGCAATGTTTGCCTAAACCCTGAGCCCTGTAATCAAGGGTTTGCAATTGGAAGGAAAGACTAGAGGATAATAAGATGTTTTCTTCTTTTGAAGATAGCAAAGTTTTCATATTCAGCATGCAGGAGGTAAAATTAAATCAGAATAAAGATAAAATCCTCTCAGAATAAAAGCATGATAGGCTACTCTTGCAAAATAACAGCCATTAGCTTGACTAGGATTCAGCCTTATCAAATTAACATTATTAGGGAAGAAAGTGGAAATATTAATTTGGGCCATTGCCATTTTTAATGTAAAGAAGTTTGGTCTGCAAAAGGATTACAGGCTGTTGATGAACCAGCTAAACAGTAATTTGCTTTATATTTACCCTACAACCTAGGACTGAGCATTGTATTTAAAACTTCTAAGTATAGTTGTAAAGAACTCTGTGGAAGGCCGATGTTTTAGATGCTCAGAAAAATAGCAATTCAGTTCACAAAATATTAGAATGTGAACAGTTGTAACACATCATCATATTACAGGTCAAACTGACAGAGATAGGAAAATTGGTTACCAGGTAATTTGGACAGGATGAAAGAAAAGCCAATTGTTTTACAATCCAAAATAAAACAAAAGAGGTTGTTTCATTAAAACAAAAGAGGTTGTTTGCAAAAAATGCATACACAAAGGTGTCAGACTCAGAGGGCTCTTCTGAAGGGTAGCATGAAAATCTATTTTCCTCTGTAAGGCCGGAGAAAGTATGCTGGAATAAAAATATGCTGACCTCACTTTATACTCCTATTCTGCCTCCAAGCAAAGCAAGTGAAGGCTCTTGTCTGCATGAGAAGGAACTGAGAGATTTGGGGGGGGGGGTGTTTTTCTGCTTTCAGTTCTTTAATCTCATGATTCCATCTTGAGGGAATCACTTTCTAGTGCTTCTCACCTCTCTCACCCACTCACCATGGGGAGAGAAGGGGCGTAATCTAATATATCTAATACTTCCCCTTTGTCCCCTTTGCTTTTCTTGCTGTCTTCAGCAAGAAAAGCTGGGGGAAAATGAAGAGCAGCTGGTTGGTTTTCTTTCTTTCTTTTTCTTTTTGGTAAATTGTCTGATCCTACTGTGAGGGAGTCTAATCTGGCTAGTACCTGAGAGCGCAGTTTTCCCTGGATGAAGAGCCCTCCTCCTCTCCCCCCCATGCTGGGAAAACTGATTTCAAAATGACATGTGCCAATTGAAGGATAGCAAGAGAAGCATGCATGGAAATGGGAGGGGGGGAATTACAGACTGCTATTAATTCTTCAGTCCCATGAAAAAAATAACCATGCCTTTTTCATCTCATAGGTTAGGCTGTGTGGCACCTCATCTACAGATAGAGAAGCATTATTTAGGGGTATCCTGCAAATCAAACATTGTCTAGCCCAATTGATCAGTCACTCTTTTCATCTGGGAGAATGATTACAGAGTTGTTCTCCCACACACTGATCTTCTTCCAACAGATCTGCAGTGACTAGAGACCAGAAGATAGTGATGTCCTCAGAGACTGAGGTTTCCAGTCTCTGAGTTTCCAGTAGGAGCAAAATTGGCCCTCATCTCTTATCTGAAATAAATACAAAGTACTATAGATGGACCACATGTTGGATGAAGTGAAGATCTCTTCATCTATTCACCTGCTCTAAAATAATGGTTAGCTTAGATTGTGATACCATGCCCACTGTCTTTAAGAGCATGATCCTTCTCAGGGACACTATCAATTGTTGTTTTCTATCTTTTCCTTAGATAAAAACTGAAGTAGCTGTCATCATAAATTCATGTGCAAAGAGTCATTATTATCTTTTTACCTCTGTATTGGGCATTATTTGCGTGTTCTTCAAATACTAAACTACTTTGGGCTGTCTCCTTCCCCATTATCATGGTGAGAATGAAAAGTTGTAAAATGATAGGTTTCCCTTATATTCTCCAGTGAATACTTAACAGCCTCCTCTTCTCCAGGAATCCTTTAAATCTGCCAGTATTCAGACTAGTTTATGTTTATATTAATGAAATGTTGTTCCAATATTTTATTCTTTAGAACACTTACAATGCACTAGTATACATAAATTTTGTTGCCTTTGTTTCATCTTTTCCTCAGACCGCTAATTCTGGGAAATAAAAATATATCTCAGCAGAATATTCCCTCTTGTTCTCTATCCTGAAAATTAAATTTGTATATTTTATTATTAAATGACAGTCTTGGTAATAGTGAAAAGAGAGCCTTACAATATACCCTGCCAATGCATCCCTTTTATGTTAATGAGCAGACACATTCTTCTTGAGGAAACAATTTGGTGCTAAAAATAGATGCCAGACAAACTAGATCTGAAATAATTGCAACAGGGCTATAATCAGGTCCTGATTTGTAAAGGCACAGACGAACCTTTTACATATTCCCTCAAGGATTTTCTTCAGGGCGCCCCAAATCAACCAATCGTATATTTACGGGCTGAAAGAGAAAATATCCCACTGGCCCTATTCACAGAGGTTTCCACCCAGTAAAGAAGCCAGAATGTAAGATTTCTGGGTGAAGTATCTTATTCATAACATTTACAATGTAATTTTTAAAATAAATAGTATTTTCTCTTGTTCTCTCTTGCTCTCTTTTTAAACCAAAGACAGCTTTTGATCACTGATAAACATATTAAAACATATCCCAATTTGCATAAGGATATATAACACTTTAAAAAATCCTATTCCATGGATGCTAGCTTATTGGTTAAGTCCAGTTCCCATGAACCAATTGTAAAATTGTTACCCACATTTTTGTTAATCCCAAATCTTGCATTTCCTAATTTGTCTGGGTAAGCTTTCCAGTGGAACCTCTGGGAGATGTTTTTCCCCCCAAGCCCAATTGCTGAGCCTCAAGGTCTTAATGAGCCTTAATGAGATTGCACATACTTTTTCCTAATTTAGAACCTCAAATTCACATTCCATTTACTCAGAGACAATCTAGATATAGCCACTTCAATTATATTCTCATGGATGCTCACACACACACAGTCAACATGCATGCACCACACAACCTGACTAGCCCCAGAAATAAAATACACATGTGGGCACACACAGACAGTCAAAACACCTAAAAGCAAATACAGATGCTTCCTATGCAACTAAATGGTTGAAAAGAATTTCTGAAATATATTGTGCATGCTCTCCCTTCCTTGTTAAGGCTGATATAGAGTTCCTCACAACTTCCTGCAGCTATTGCCACATACTTACACTGCAAAGAGCAATGTTGATGGGTAAGCAGAGGTCGAAAATTGCGATCTAATTTTGCAGTATTTAATTGATTAAGAGTGCAGTATATTGACTCTTAAGTAATCATTTAATATTCAGTAGTGGTAGGTGATGAATATGAAGAATTTATTTATTTATTTGTACATGCATAGCAAGCCAGTTTTCTTGCAATTCAGCAAAAGTTTGAATCATAATTTCATGACTAATAATTACTTTTTTTCTTGCAATTTCATTTTTAACCATTTTAATTTGTCAGTTATTTTGAAACGATACCCAAGAGGACCGTAACTTGCTTCACTACCACTCAACTTGTTTCATCATTTACTCATTTATATTTTGCAAATGAAATAACCAAGGAGCTGCTAATACAGTTCTACGGAGGAATTATTGAATCTATCATCTGCACCTCTATAACTGTCCGATTTGGTTCTGCAACCCAACAGGACAGACACAGACTTCAGAAGATAATTAGGACTGCAGAAAAAACAATTACTACCAACTTGCCTTCCATTGAAGACCTGTAGACTGCTTGAGTCAAAAAGATGATTGTGAAAATATTTACAGACCCCTCACATCCTGGACATAAACTGCTTCAACTCCTCCCTTCAAAACGATATATAGAGCACTGCACACCAGAACAACTAGACACAAGGACAGTTTTTTCTTGAACGCCATCACTTTGCTAAACAAATAATTCCCTCAACACTGTCCAACTATTCACAAAGTCTGCACTATTATTACTATTAATCTTCTCATCACTCCTTATCACCCATCCCCTCCCACTTGTGACTGTATGACTGTAACTTTGTCACTTATATCCTTAAAATTTATATTGACTGTTTAAGTCTTGACAAATGTATCTTTTCTTTTATGTATACAGAGATTATTTGCACCAAGACAACTTCCTTGTGTGTCCAATCACACTTGACCAATAAAGTGTTCTGTTCTGTTCTATTCTATTCTATTCTATTCTATTCTATTCTATTCTATTCTATTCTACCCTATCCTATCCCATCCTATCCTATTCTTAGGACTACATTTTATTTCTGGGATTGTTAATAGTCAATAGAACAGAATAGAATGACTTGACATAACAATAAATTCGGAGGTGTACTGTACATTTGAAAGAAGTTGACTAGCTTGTTTTATCCTTTAATTATATTCTCATTCTAATCTTTATTAGAATAAGATATACTAATGAGATATTCTTTATTAGAATGAAATATTATTCTTTTTTAGTTATTATTGTATTATAATAGTCCCATGGCTTCTCCTTTCTTAAAAAAATGTTTTAAACTGTTTTATCTTAAATATAACTTAAGAAAAATCTGTATGTTCATAGGAACACAGCATTGGAATTTATTTCATAATGCTGAATTTTTAAGCTTTTCAGGTTAGCACAATATAACAACTTTGAAGCTGAGGGATGTCATGGTAGATAGGTTTGTCAAAAGATCAATTCCACTCCAATGTTGCTAACATTGAAGGTTGGAGATTTCTTCCTTAATAATGTTAATAATATCAACCTATTAACAACTTCAAGATTGTTTTATGGGTCTCCCAAATATTAATTCTGACTCCTGAAAGTTTCAGAAAAGTACCGTATATACTCGCATATAAGCCGATCTCGCATATAAGTCGACCCTTTAAAAACTGTCCCAAAATGAGGATTTTTGAAAAAATTCGCATATAAGCCGACCCCCAAATACCATGGTGAACGCTTTTTTTTTTCTCCAAAATTTGGGGGTCGGCTTATACGCGAATAAATCTGGCTGCCCGACTTCGCGCGATGAGAGCCAAGACTCTCATCGCCTTCGCAAGCAGCGGCTTCGCGCGATGAGAGCCAAGACTCTCATCGCCTTCGCAGGCAGCGGCTTCGCGCAATGAGAGCCAAGACTCTCATCGCCTTCGCGGGCAGCGGCTTCGCGCGATGAGAGTCTTGGCTCTCATCGCGCGAAGCTGCTGCCCGGCGAAGACGATGAGAGTCTTGGCTCTCATCGCGCGAAGTCGGGCAGCCAGATTTATTCACGTATAATCCAACCCCCAAATTTTGGGGGAAAAAAAAGCGTTCTAAAGTCGGCTTATATGCGAGTATATATGGTAATGTATATAAATTAATTCTGCAATAATATTTATATTTCAACAAATAATTTCGAACATTTCTCCTTCACTCAGTGTGCGTGTGTGTATAATATCCCCTATTCTTTCCTTCCTCATTCTTACATTTTAGTGAATTGACTATAACTCAGGTCACTGTTTTTATAAACCAAACTTCATCCTTGAAAGTCTGTTTTCTGAGGAGCAATAAAGAATGTAATGAGTCATGATGTCAGAGTAAGGAAATGTGACTTCAATTATGACAACTTGCTTGGAACAGAGAGAAGAATGTAGGTGGGTTCAAGACAGAGAAAGCTGGGTTTCCTCCCCCCAACTAAGTTGACATATCAGTTTAGTGAGATTAACAGACACTCAGAATTAGCAGTAACAGGAACCCTACATAAATGGGGGAAAGGGAATGAGAACTGATTCCATAAGGATTTTGAAAGAAATATGGAGGGCCTATTTTATGACAAGGGGATTAGTAAGGATAATATGAACAATGCTTTCTGTTCTGAGTAATGGACATGTTGCTTTCTTTGCCTTTTCATCTTGATGACATTGGTTGTTAAGGTAAAGCCTTTTCCTGGGCATATGAAGTGTTTAATTCTATTTTTGGATTGTCTCAGTTTGAGCATGCCATATGGTTTGCATATGGTTCTGGCTGCTATGACTCCAATTATATTTTTCTCCCTCATGTCCATTTATGCATAAACCTGTGCTACTTTTTTCCTGTAATAATGTATTATGACCTAAATACCACCAGCCTGTTCATTAAAGATGTGCAGTAAAAGACATCAGGTTCCATACAACACAGGGTAACTTGAGCAGAAAGGGATTTGCTAGATATCACATTGAACCAGAAATTTATTCAATATGCTCCTCACAAATATGCATCTTTTATCCTGTGAGATTTGGCCTTAGGCACTACTAGAGACAGCCACCCTCAAACAGAAACCTAGCAATACAATGATCATCTCATACTTCTATAAGTGCTGAAACCAATTTTGGGTTCTTTATAAAATCCAAACGTTCCAGGTTGATTTTCTTGTAAAAAGCCTGGAGTAGAATCAATTCATAGTAGGTAAAAATAAGATTCATTAAAATAATAAAATGCAAAGAAAGTGGGACTGATTTAAATGTATTTATCTTCATTGGTCTAAACCAGGGGTCTTCAAACTTGATATCTTTAAGACTTGTGGACTTCAACTCCCAGAATTCCTTCTCCAGTTATGTTAGCTCATGAATTCTGGGAGTTGAAGTCCACAAGTCTTAAACTTGCCAAATTTGAAGATCCTTGGTCTAAACTCTTACATGCATCTGACTGAAAATCAATCCAGAAATAGAAGCTACAAATCTGCTATTTCCTCTTCTCCCCTGTTCTATTAAGGATTCTGCCCTATATTTACCAGGATATTTAATAATGCAGACATTGTAAGTATACTCTATGTGAATCTCACCAAAATCAAAGAGAATTGTCCTGTGACTCAGGACTTCTCCCAAATATAACCGATGATTTTCTCACCATTATTTTGAATACAGTTTAAAATACTACAATAGTGGGATGTCGAGACTTACAGTTTTGGACATTTGTGGAGCACAATACTCAATGATTTATTAAGATCAATTTTTATTCCTGATTTATGGCTGGGTCTTTATATTATATGAATATATATGAAATAGCATATTTCATTCAAAATTGATGCATATTGTCCAAGAGAGATATACTATCTGATCTAATATGGCTGCATATCCCCAGTCCGAAAAAACACATTACATATATATAGCACAAGAACTTTGCATCATAGCTAGTGGATGTGCAAGACCTGGAGATTATTTATTTTCTTTGTAAAGCCAACTGTGAACTTCTCTGGGAGGATCCTGGCCTTTGGCAGTTCATATTTAATGAATGACAGCTGCTTTGGAGCATATGTGGGCTGCTGGAATGTTAGAATATCGCCAACAGAAATGGAAGCAGACTTGTTAATGTATAAGCACTGGAGAGAAGCTATTTACTACTGCTGCTACTTCTATTTAACTTCATGGGCCAGTGATTCTACAGAATGACACAGCATTGGTAGCTCTTTAGGAGTGCATCAGCAAACCATTTATTTGAAAGCTTTATATTTTCATGCACGACCTGAATTTTAGATTCAGAGTTGGTCTGGCTTCTACCATCTTCACATGATGGATAGTATAGTTTGAATAGTGAGGGATCTAAAACTATATATTTTAAGAATTCTTTAAATATGTTGAAGGAGTACAATACAAGTGCATTATGTTCCAAGCTATTAATTCTCTTTATTTGGCTTTTTAAAAGAAGTGTACAGTAAAATAGTAATTTATCATATTTGCATTTATCAAAGAGTTGTTCTTTGCAATTTGTAGAAGTTGGATATTTTTAAATGTGTGGCCTTCAGGTTATAGTACATTACAGCAGAGCTACTACTGAAATAAAACTAAGTCTCTAGGTTTTAATTTTGTTTAGAACGTGATTTTAGAGGTTTCGTTTCTCAATGTTCTAAAGAATACAGTTTCAATTGCATTAAGCTAAAGACTGCCTAACAATGTATATTGAGAGAAATGTATGTATGGCTAATCTCATATATATTATATCAGTATGAATCTCTTGATAAGTGCAAGGTCAGAAATCCCCAGAATTAAAATAATACATGAACAAATGAACAGGTGTTTCAATAAAGAATTGTAAATTATATTACAATTAGTTTCTTCCTATCCTTTGGGATTAATGCTAATGCTAGTATATTAAACTTCTTGCAACATTCATACAAATGTTAATAAGATAAAATGTAGATTATTTTCCATGTTTTTTGATGCAGACTCGCTTGATTTAAAAAAAAAACATAACTAGTTAGGCAGCTGCAGTTGTTTATAGAAGCAATATTATGACTATTTATGATTGACCACATTTGTCAAATGAATTAAATATTTCCCTCTCTATCTCTTTTTTTAAAGATACTGTTACTAGAAGATTTTACATAGACAATTAGTAATATATTCAAGGAAAGAAAAAAATAAAATGAATAGAAAAAAGATTCAAAAAGGAAAAAAAGATAAAAAAGAAAACAAAAGTAAAAAAAATCCAAAAAAACATGACGAGAGGTAGTTTTTGACTTATGACCACAATTGAGCCTAGAATTTATGTTGCTAAGTAAGAAATTTGTTACGTGAGTTTTGCCACATATTGCTGTTTTTTTGCCACATTTGTTAAGTGCAAGACAGGTAGGTTCTCCAGGATGGTTTCATTATGATAAAGTAAAAAATCCTTCCCTCAATAGAGTTGGAGGCTTCAGACATAATCCTTCCCCATTTTTATGCTGCTCTTGCAGCAATCCCCAGAAAGATCAAGACCACAAATTCACCAGGGAGGTCACACTATCGACCCATTTAGAATTGAGGAGCAATGATTCTCAAGGACTCTCTGCCTACTCACCTAACTAGCCCATTCAGATTAGGTGAGAAATAAGCTCAGCCATAAGTATTGGATGTTTTTAACCTTTGATAGCCACTTAGAGATGCATCCTTGGCAAGTGGATGGCCATATGACTTGATTAATTAAACTTTTAATCTCTGTGATGTTCTGAGAGAATTCTCCAGATAAGTCAGACTATAACACTCGTCATCCTCATGTCAACCCTGAAGTTGGCCTCGCCGAAGGCATCTTGGAGCCTCAGTGCTGCTACACTGGAGCTGAGGGATAGGGGGATTAGAGATAGCTGGGTTGTGTAGTCAAAATAAAATACTTTCTCTTGGGAACCAAGGACATTCTCATATCTGGTCAGAGGAAGGCGGAGTAATGTCACTGGACCATCAGACAGTGCCTTGATTGGACCATGTGACTAATTGTTTGGAGTTGAGAGAAAACTTTTATTTTTAATGAGGTGAAAAACTGTGGGACTTTTCAGAGTCGGTTTTTACCAAATATGTGCCAATATGGTATTTCCAATCAAGTTATTCTTTGAGGAATCTACTTGCCTTGGAGTGTTACTTGAAATGGATTTGTTATCTGGAACCCTAACACATTGAACAAGAGCTCTTGGCTCTGCAGATACTAAGTATGGCTTCCATACAAAATAAGTTGTCCTATATATATATAATCAGCGAAGCTAGATTTGTAAATCTTAAAAAAGATTGTGTGATGTGTTGGATTCCTGTGATACGTAGGCCAAGTTACTGATTGAAAAATTATGGTTGCATTCTGTCAATACACTTTTCCCCAATTCTCTTGGATTTGCAGGAAAATCTGTCAAGGGTTTGGGACACCTGGAATGATGGCTATTTATTAATCAAATTTATATAGCCATCCATCTCACCAAGGCAACTCTAGGAGGCACACAATAATAGATAAACCAACAATTATAAATAACAGGTAATTCAAATATAATACCAATAATAAATATTCTATAAAATCCAAATTTGAGCTTAAATACAACCATAAATGGAAGGAGAATAAAAATAGCCCCATCAATAATGGAGCCATTGAAAAAAGTCTCCAGTGTGTTCTCCTTGAATTACTTTATTAACAGGATAATATTCACCACCATTATGTTTGTCTAGATTATTGCGCTCAAATATTAGAATTTGTTTTAGGAAACAGTGCTTCTGAATATTTTATCAATTTCTAACCACTAAGGATAGAGTCCTTTCTGTTCCAAATCATTGCTAATTATTTAGTATCCATTTTTCCCAGTTTTTCCTTGTTCCTAATTAAAAATGAGCATATTTTCAAGTGGAATATTGATTCACTATTTTTCTTTCTTTTCAACTTTAATTTAACATAGGTTTGATATCATAATGAGATCCTATGCAGATAAAAATATAAACTCTCTCCCTCTCTCTCCCCCCTCTGACTAAATGGAAAACAAAATATGTTATCTACATTTTGGACTGCTAGGGAATTGCTTGCTGATGGTAACTTTAAGCAGGCTCATTAAGGAAGCTATTTACAGATGGTGTTATGGAATATACAATTATCTGCCAATAATATGTTTTGATACAATAATTTATATATTTAGGCTCTGCTACGAATGAGAACATAGCAAAGCAATGCAGTCACTTTATGGATCTATGCAAAATGATAATTCATGTGTGGTCTGATGGATCATTGAAAAAATGATGTAAATGTAAAATAGTATGAGACTTCTTACTTCTGCTTTTGTTTTGTTCCCTTTAGCTGTTCTCAGCTCCATAATTGTCCTTTCAAAGTGTAAATATTATGGCCAATCCCCAGCAAAGTTTAGATGAGGCCTGTGAAATGTAAACGTACATTTCTGTGCCAAAAATTGTGGGTGAGCATTACTATGTCATGTGAAAGTTCTAGTTTATTCCCTTTCCCTTTTAAAAATCTAGTCATATTAACCAATGCTGAATTTATTTCCAGATCAGAGGTGGTATTCAACAGGTTCTGACCAGTTCTGGAAAATTGGTAGCAGAAATTTTGAGTAGTTTTAAATACCACTTCTGACTGGCCCCTATCTATTCTCTGTCTCCCAAGTCCTAGTTGATCAGCTGGGTCTTCTTTTGTTGCCCTGCACAGGAGAACGGAGCTGGAGGTTAGTGGGATGGGGAGGGAATGGTAATTTTGCAGTACCCTTCGTCTGCTGTGCCTGCCAAGCCATGCCACACCCACCAAGCCATGCCCATAGAACCAATAGTAATTTTTTTTGAATTTCACCATTATTCCAGATCAATATTAAGCACAGACACGTTGCCTTTATGTTCTGTTGGCTTTCAAATATGATTTTTCAATTGTTTCTCTTCATTTATGGAATTCTGTGAGAGGTCCAGATGACAATTCAATTGAGACACTTTTATTGTTTCTCACTGCTTTTTTACATTAATATGTAAGAAGAGGAAAAATCTGTTGAAGAAAAATCTGATTTCTTTCATAATTTCACTTGACCCATCTTTCTGGAAGCATTATTAATTTCCATTTCAATAATTCCCAATTTCTCTAGAATGAACTACTTCAACTAGAGGTGGCAAAATAAAATATAATTAATTTTGGAAATTTCCTCCCTTGGGATAGGTATCATGGGTATTTGCTTTCCCAAATATATCTGGTTGGCTGCCATGTAGCAAGGAAAACTGGATTAAATAGAACATGGCCTGATTCATAAAGGCTCTTCTTATATTAAAATAGTTCTATATATCATATCATATAATGTGAACTAGACAAGGTAATGGATAATCAGTGGCTTTTGTCTTGGGAATAACTTTAATCTCCAAGAATTAAAACAGAATGCCTGTTGCTAGAGTCATTATAAACTTTAGGGAAGAGTTAATGTCTGCATCATTCTCCCCACCTGATGTTTCCTAGATTATCCTCTTTTAGCACATTCAGTATCCTAGCAAACATCTGTTTTGAGCCCTGTTAGAAACATCTGGTTTGCTGTAAAAATGCACTTCAAATTTTGATGAGATCTTTCTTATTATCTTCCACGTATAACTGCATGTTAACATAAATTAATTTGAATTGATTAAACATGAATTAATTTGATTGGATGTTTTAATTTGATTTATAAATAAACAGATTTGGGAATGAAGAATTATTAGCGGTTTTGTGCACCCTCTTTTGTTATCTAGTGTTGTGACCTAGAAAAACTTTGGCTTTATCCTGGAAAACAATTTATTGTATCATAACAGATGGTCTAAAAGCAGTTGCTTGTTTGTTTTGTAATTACTTACCCAGAAATGTTTTCTGTGAATGATAGGCAAGATATCTAAAATAGCTTTAGTTGGAGGATTATTCAGATGACCTCTTATTTTTATAGAAAGCCTTGTGTTGCTGGTCTTTATTTCAATAGATGTGGACCTGTCACAAGCAAAACTGGTTACAGTGCCTGCCTGCTATGAGCTAAATTGAGCATAGACTAGTTTTCATATTCAGTTAAACTTTCCTTCTTTAGAGGATTGTGATTGAATCCATGCTGACTGATCTGTAGGACTACTGAACTCAAAATGCATCAGGCAATAATCATATGCTTGTTCTGACCATTATAGTGCAGGAATAACAATCCTTTGGGAATTAAATCTGTTACCTTTGCACTTCTGGATTTCCATCTGTAGAAATAAATACATGCCTCCAGGGCTAAGCAAATATTATCTGTTTTCTAGAGTATCTTGTTAATACACAGTCCTTGAATAGCTACTTCCTCTGTCTTAGTAGTAATCTGCAATATCTGTGCTTATCATGGCAAATGGGCAAGACCATCAAGGCCTGAATGCATCAATGTATGATTTATTTTGTATTTCCTGTGCATCAATCCAAGCAATAAATTAATCAGGATTTTCTCACTATTTCTTGATAGTTTGTTTAAATGTATTTTAATTAATAAAACATTCACTTTGATACAGAGCGTCTGTTTAATCTATTTTTCTGGCAGTTTACCTTATTTTTCAGTTGACAACCTTTTCTAATTAACTCTCTTCCTCTTTTCTGAAGGGAAGAAATTAAATCAAATTCAGGCCAAGCAGTAGTAGGAGATATTCGCTATGAAAGACTGTTTTTAAGCCATATTGTTTATCTTTGAGTTTATAGAAGACTTCACACAGAGCTTCCACACAGAATTTTTCTTTGGGCACTTTCTCAACTGAGTTTATCAGCAAAATTTGTTAAAATGCAACCTCCACATGACCTGGTTGACTGACCAAGAACATGGAAGAAATTAAGGACATTGCAGTGAGGAAAGCCTCTGCTTATAGTAATTGCTAATACAAATTGTTTCTGCAGGCTGGAGAGAAGTTGAGATTTTGTGAAGGATACAAATTCTCAATGGCCAGTCACAATTTTGATATACTGCCACCAATTCCACTCATCACAATGTAAAAACTTGACAAAAGCAATACTTAAGTTTGGTCAGGAACTAAAATTCATTGAAGTTATTAATATCTTTATTTTTGTACTGATCCATCGTGTTTGAGCCCAACTGCTTCTTCTCTTTCAGATTCCAAATAGCAATAAGGATATATGCTGAAGTTTTATTCTCAGTGCATTCTGTAATTTTAAAAAGTCTTTGTGGTACCTTAACAAATTCAATCAACTGCATGGAGTATGATTTATTTTGAATTTTTGTTGTATGTCAGGGCTTAAATAAGTGGCCCATGGGTTCCATGTAGCCCACTAAGCTTTTTTTGTGCAACGGGTGATCAATCAAAAATTTAAGCCACTATCAGAACCTGAATTCTCCTGGGAGAGTTGTGTGGGCTTCTGATTTCTGCTGCTACCATCCTGCCTTTCCTTGGGCATTCTTGTAGCATGTAATGGTCACCCAGGCACACAAAGCGAACATTGCTGCTGGCATCACCATTCATCTTGCTAGTTGACCCATGGGAATAACATAACACGACAGCATTTTACTCGCAAAGCAATTCCAGAATCTTGGAGATGCTTAGTTATTTACAGGTAAGGAAACATGATATTTCTCACTCCTGAATTGAACAAATGTTTGGTGTCTTAGCATCCTTTCAGAAGATGATTGAAATTCTCAAATGGAATCAAAAAGGAAGCAAAGTACAGGAAAAGACCATTTGATTATACAATACATTCAGGAAATATGCTTTCCAGGGTATGTTGCACAGTAAAGCATATATCCTGAATGTATTAAAACACTATTGTTCTCTGAAGAACTTGGCAGATTTGAAGTATGTGTGTGTGTGTATCTCTCTCTCTCTCTCTCTCTCTCTCTCTCTCTCCCTCCCTCCCTCCCTCCCTCCCTCCCTCTCTCTCTCTCTCTCTCTCTGTGTGTGTACATACAAGACAATTCTATTGAGTCTGCCAGCAAAATGAAACAGCTGTACATGTATTTATAGATGGTGACAGTTAGATCACCTTTGTAATGTTATTATGTTCATATCCCGCTTGTTTGCTTGTACAACTCAAGATGGCATACATTCTTAATGCTCCTGCCTCCAGGAACAACCCTGTGAGCAGAGTTGGGCTGAGAGAGAATGACTGACTCAAAGTCACCCGATTATCTTTCATGCCTAAGGGACATGTCTTCTAGTCTAGCACCTTAACCACGATACTAGTGTGGCTTTCAAGTAGTTGTATGAGTCTTTAGAAGACATAACTTTTTCAGCATTTTGAGGAAAGATGCTCTGTTTGCATTCATGTTCTGTATTAAGCATTTCTTACAACTATTTTGCATAGGTTCTAGAGGACAATATTCTTAGCTTATCAGAAAAAAATCAGAACATATGCAATGGTGATTATTATAGTTTGCATACTCTTCAGAGAACTATAAATGCAGGTAGCTGAACAGAAAATCTGTTCATTTATCATTGGGCTCTGACCATAAGAAAATAAATTAGGACAGTACCAGTTCTTTTCTCTTTCTTTCACGAAGAAATAGTTATCAATTCAAGTTTGATTTTTGGATTTGGATGACAATATGCAGGTGAAAAACTAACTGGCAATATGATTTTACATATCAGATAGTCTAAATTCTATGTTTAACTTTTGTAACATAAATCCCACACCATGCCACACTTGCACAATATAGATGGCAATCAATAAAGTGATTAAGTTTTGATTATTTATTTATTTTTGTCAACTGCTTACAAGATAATAGGTATAAGTAAAAACATAGTTTTGAATACATGGACACATATAAGAAAAAATAAAAAAAATAAAAGAAACAATAGGACAGGTAGGCACTTTGGTGCACTTGTGCACGCCCCCTACAGACCTCTTAGCGAAGGGATGAGGTCAATAGTAGACAGTCTAAGGTTAAAGTTTTTGGGGTTTGGGAAGAAACCACAGAATCAGGTAGAGTATTCCAGACATTGACCACTCTGTTGCTGAACTCATATTTCCTGCAATCAAGTTTGGTGCGATTAACCTTGAGTTTGTATCTGTTGTTTGCTCTGGTGTTGTTATGGTTGAAGCTGAAGTATTCATTGACAGGTCAGACACTGCAATGTATGGTTTTACATACTATACTAAGATCGGACCGAAGGCAGCATAATTCTAGGGTCTCTAGGTCTAGAATTTCGAGACTGGTGGCACAAGATATTCTGCAACAAGTAGAGGAGTGTAGAACTCTTGTGAAATATTTCTGGACTTTCTCAACTGTGTTAATATCAGATACGTAATGTGGGTTCCAGACTGATGAGCTGTGTTTGAGTATTGGTCTAGCAAATGTTTTGTATGCTCTAGTTAGTAGTGTAATATTACCAGAGAAAAAGCTACATAAGATTAGGTTAACAACTCTTAATGCCTTTTTGGCTATGTAGTTAAAGTGGGTTCTAACACTTAGATCATGAGAGATAAGTACTCCAAGATCCTTGACAGAGTTTGGATCATCAACAAGGTCTTGACTATTTAGCTTGTATTTTATTTCATGATTTTTTTTCTGCCAATATGTAAGACAGAGCATTTATTTGTTGAGATTTGAAGTTGCCACTTGTTTGACCATTCTGATACATAATCAAGGTCTTTTTTAAGGGTAGCAGTATTGTCTGAGGTGTTGAATAGCTTTACATCATCAACAAAGAGAATGCAGTTGCTCATGATATGATCACAGAGGTAATTTATGTAGAGTATGGAAAGAGTTGGTCCCAGAACACTGCCTTGGGGAACACCACTGTTGACAGGTACAGAATTTGATAGGACGCTCCCAAGCTTCTCTAGGCTAGGGTCTCCTGTTTTGAAGATGGGGATGACCGTGGCTTGTGACCATAGTATTGGCAAGAAGCTGGTCCTCAAAAGATTTTTCAGTGATTATGCTTGGACGTTTGGCTATGGCAATGGATAGCTTTTTTAAGAGATAGGCACATATTCCGTCCGGTCCAATAGGTAGAGATGGTTTTAGATTGCGTAGTGCTTTTTCAATGTTGCCTTCTGTAAAATTGATATTTATTAGATCATTGTAGTTGTCTGAGGTTTGACTAGGAAATATTGGGCATGATCCATTGCTGTTTACAGATACTGAGCCAAAGAAAAAAGAGGTTGGCTTTAATAGTGTTTTCGTTGCAGTCTTTATCATTAGGTCCTTTCAGAGGTGGGATGGACCTTGAGTCTTTTAGATTGTTCTTTGCAAAGTTGTAGAAAGTGCGGGTGGAATTGGTGCATAGAAGGTTTTCTTCTTATTTAATGTGATAATTGGTGCATTCCATCTTTATCTGTTGGCATAAATTTTTGTGTTGGCTTTTGAAGTTGGCAACGTGACCAGATTTGTTTTTCTGCCAAAGTGATTTCTTTTTGGATTTAAGCTTCCTTAATGTTATGGGTGGTTTGTTTTTTCTGGTTTTGGGAGTTGTTGTTGGTACATATAGTTTGATGACTCTTTTGACTTCAAGTAAAAATACGTTGTAATGGTCTTCTACAGTATTGCATCCAATGATGAGAGATCATTGTTTATAAGATCATAGTTGCCTTTTTTGAAGTTATAATTGGGGATTCCATTGTTTTGATGGTTTTTGTGTGGATGTATGTTGAGACAAAAGTCAATCATGTTGTGGTCACTGTTAGAAAAGGGTTCTTTAATTTGTATTCCGTAAATTGAATTCAAACTTTTGCAGAAGATGAGATTGAGGCAGTTGTTAAGTCTAGTGTTGTTGGTTACTAGTTGTTCTAGTCCCAGATTTGTTACTGTATTGTAGAAGGTTGCATGTGTGGGTTCAGCTGTACATTCGTTAAAAGTCTAGTTAATAAGAGGTAGATTGAAGTCACCAAGAAAGATAAAAGCATGTGGGCAGGATGCTGCCCATGTTAGTGGTGAATTTAGCTCATTTGCATGTTCGATGTCATAATCAGGGGCTTTGTAACATAGTAAGAACTGAAATGTAAGGACAGTTCACAGACGATGGTCTCAGGAAGAGCAAGCTCCTGGGTAACTTGGATGTTTTTTAGATATAGGGACTTTTTGTAGAAGATAGCAACACCACCTCCTCTACGGATTTCACGATCTGATTGGTCAACATGATAGTCTATTACTGTGGTAATGGAGGCAGGGAGAGATGCGTTGATCCATGTTTCACGGACAAATATAATGTTGAAGTTAGCCGTATTTAGTAAGAAGAGAAATTCAGGTATTTTATTTACAAGGCTTCTTGCATTGAGTAGCTTGCATTTAAGGCCAGTTGTGGTTGGAATAGAGGTAGTTAGGGGTGGGCGTGCCTAGTTAGGTAGTGATAGGTAGTTAGGTAGTGATGGTTACAGCTTTAGTCATACCTTTCCTGTCACCCATATTCTTTCACTCTCTAAACTATTTATAAAATCTAAGGAATCTTGTTCTAAGGGAGGAGAAAATTATTTTTCAGAGCAATCCTCTTTTGAGGGGAGAGTGTTTTTTTCCTTTCTTTTTTGTGTCTGTTTCTTTTTTAAGTATCATTATGTACATTCTATATAACAAACATATGCATTCAAATTATTTCCTTTGGGCAATTTGCCAGAAATAACACGTCAAGTTTCAACCCTCAGTATAAAAAGTTTCATTTTATTGAACAGAGTTCAAGGGTTCCCCACTACCCTAAGTGATAAAAAGGCCTTTGATGGTAGCTATGTGAATGACATATACAAGCCAGTGTTTCCTATAGGCTTAGACAATAAAAGAGCATCATTAAAGCAAACGATTGTTTGATCAAATTACTTTATTTTCCCCTAGTTCAAAATAATATCAGTAATTTTTGGTGATGGGAATGACAGAGTTAGGCAAATAATGAAAAGCTGGATCTCTATTTCTGTAGTACAGTCAAAGGTTGCTGCTTTTAATTTAGTCTAATGTCTTAAAGTATGTCTGATTAGCTTTTCATGATCAATCTGCTTTTAGATGCAGCACTTCTTTGTTTACTATCATGTTTCATATCATTCTTATCTTTAAACAGTTGTCTAATATATATGAATTAATACTTGGTACTTGCAGATAAGTGAAGAATTTTAGGTGCCACAATATACCCCAAAATTGGGATCAGCTTATTCATCGATGGACCCATATACTGGCAGATAAACCTATCCATCCAAGTAGATTATCAAATTCTTAATAAAAATTCCATGAAAAATGCACCATCTGCAATATGATCCTTGTGAAAATTATAATCCAAAAATATTGAGGGCTGACTCCTTTTGCTGTCTTAGGAAAGACAGTATGAATTTTAAGCTGAAGCTCTTATCAATATCAGCCCATCAGTTAATATAGTAAAAGAGAGAGAAAAAAAGAAATATAACATTAAATGGTGTTAAATGTCACATTAAACACATATTAACAATGCAAAAATATGTGATTCATAATTCATAGAAACATATCGGTAGGGTTGGTCTATATATTGGTCATTAAGCAACTGTTTCATTCAGAAATAAATATATAATGTTATAATGAAATCTGCTTTTCAGTTTCTCAAATGTTTATTCTATGCAAAAGATGCTTATGTTTTTTTTTACTGTGTTTTCTATTCTTTCAGAATTTTCTTGAAACGTTTATCAAATTCTTTCTTGAAAACAACTTTTGTTTTATTAAACTGAGACTAACTGGTAAAAAATTGGATGGGATAATATTTTTCAACAATAAAAATATTATGTTTTATTTAAAACTCATTGTCTATTTATAAATAATGAATGACTAAGAAAAGAGGTCACAACTGATTCTACAAGATCACACTTTCTAAGCATTTTATAAACCCATCCAACTAAACAATTGTTTAGAAAGCAAACAATACTTAGTTCAAGCTCTGAATTTGGCCATTTGGTTGCAAATGTTTTGTCCCTATTTGAGGAGACATCTTAGTGCGCTTTAGATTGTGCTTTTCTGGGGGAGCACAGGTCTTTAAATACTTTTCTGAGTCCTAATCTGATTTTGAACTGTTCGCTGCTTGAATGGGATGAACCATTTGCAACCAAATCACCAAGCTAGGAGCTCAGACCAACAAATATAACACCAACCCGAGTTACTAATATTCAAAGTCATTTCAAATACTTAGTTCACTTTCTGAATTTTCCTAAGTTCCTGAAGTATATCTCATAGAACCTCAGCTAACATTAAGATAAGTTAATTCACAGATGAGCAGGTTCAAGTTCAGTTTTTTATAATGAAAATACATTTTTTAAGAGACAGTACACAGCCAGGTTTCTGTTTTCAGGATGAATATCACTTCAAAGTTATGGATTTGCATGAATTCTCCTCTATTTAAGATTTAGAAATGTGTTTTTAAATGCTACTTTTTAAATATTTGCATTTTGTCCATAAATGCTGAAACATATTTATTTTGTGATTAAAAAATACATTTCTTTCTGTTGCATTTTACTCTTCAAACAAATACTAAATTTTAAAGGACATAGTCTATGTATTCTAACCCTTACTAGCATTACGTTTGCTAGTCAGCAAACATTATCAGTTTATCAGCAAATTAAGCAAGAGAGCATGTTTGCACTAAGAACTCAAATTAGCTTCTGCATTCTCAGGAGATCTGTATTATTTTATGAGGATGACGAGGGCATCTTTTAGAAAAAATGATAACTATTTCACAAAACTTATTTGGAAGCCTTGAAGAAAATCATGACAGCTTCACCGATACTGCACTATAATGTACTTTTAATCAATCCTGTGAAAAATGATGTATTTGTATCATTCATTTTATCTCAAGATTTTTTAAAAATGTAATGTTATGAATAATAGAGAAGAACTAGGAAATACTGAGATACAAGCCACAAATTGCATTTTACTTTAATACTTTCTACCAAAAGGAAATGTCAAAATCAAATGCATGAGACAGATTTGCCTATACTTGCAACGAGAATGATATCTGAAAAAGGTCATCATTGTACAAAGTGGATGGAAGAGTTAGCAACAGATTGAATAAGCAAATGACTTATGGTTTAAAATATTTCCATAGCTTTTCTAACTTTTTACTTTGTTTGGCAAATTCAAAATGCAAATTATATTGGTGAGCCATGTTATTTTTTACACAAGGAGGGTAGGAAAGATTAGATTAAATTGTTTATGGTTATAAACAGTAAATAGGTCAAAGGCCATTAAGGACAGACATTAGATTGCATAGATGCAACATTTAAGAAGAAGAAAAGTTTTAAGTGTTAACTGTCAAATTCCCTTTGCAATTTATCAGAAAATTCTGGTTCACTGATTGCAAGCAGGCTTTTAAAGCTATACACAGTGTCAAATGCTGGAGCCCACCACCTACAGGGTAGAAAATATAATCTTTTTGGTTTTTTATGTGTGGAAGACCATATAAGGGAAGAGAAGCAGCTAGCAGGGTTCTGAAAAACTGAACAGAAAATGTCTAAATGTGCCTGAGTATTGCTATAGCCAAGACTTCAGTGATGTTTCCTGGTTAAGCTGCAATCTGGCCTCAGTTGCTGCTATGAAAAGCTCCTTTTGAGTTACACTGTACATTGAAACATTTTCTACCAGAGAAACAAACTTAACATAAAATGAATAGCTTGTGCTAAATCTCAACACAAGGGAGTATATATACACATATATGCACACACAAACATAATGCATATGCATGACACTTTGCCATACATGGTAATACAGTTGGCTCCATGGCAAATTTTTATACTTTTCTGTCAGACTGATTTAAAATTTAAAACATTTTGTGAAATCAATCCTCAATTATACCTGTGAGAAAACATAACCCCTCATATCTGCCTTGGGTGATAATATCCAATTTTCCATAGCGATAACTGATAGCAATGAAAAAAACAGACTTTGCATGTCTAAATATGAAAGTTAGACTAATGGTTAATATTAAAGGACAGTTTGATTGCTGATTACTTCATTGCTATGGTATTTAGTTGGACCATGACTTCTCAATATTTTTCAACTTTCCAGTCTAGACTAAGATTTTTGATAGTCTCCCATCTGAGTATTAATCAGGTTTGAGGTTGTTTAGATCTTGAAAATCTATTGCTTATTTTCAGCAGAACCTATTCCTGACATTGCATCATCAAATTAGTCTGTCTTCTGTTGATAGACTGGGGTCTTCTATCCAAAAAAAAAAAAAAAGTGCTACCTGTAAGCAGCTTCCTATGGATAACATTTCTGGTGCATCAATGGATTTTGCTTCTATATTTCATCTCTAAATACAAATAACATGTGGACAGACATCATTTAGGAAATTTGTAATAAAAAGAAAACATCCTGTTTGGCAATTAAGCTACAGCAAGATTTTTTTAGATTGCTGTACAGTAGCTGAGAGCATTCATTAAATTTAAAATATGAGAAAGAATTTTTGTTTGCTTTTAAAAAAAATCAAAGTCTTACTCATGCAAAGTTTTATGAGTGGGTTTAAATATCATGCCTTATGGTATTAAAGGTTGCATTTCTGGATTACATCTTATTTTGCATCTTAGTTCAGTCCAAAGAAGCTGAGATATATCTTTTAAAGGCTGATATCTATTCCCAAGCCAACATAACACAAATAGTGCATAGTTGTGGGGTGGTGGTGGTGGTGTTATATGCATTTCATGGTTTGTATGAAAAGTGGAGTTGGAGAGGGAAATTTCTGACTGTACAACAGATTTATTTGGATACTGAATTTCACTTCACAACCAACCAAAGCTTTCTAGGTATACATCTGGAGTTGTGGTGGCACAGTGGTTAGAATGCAGTATTGTTGACTAACTCGGCCTATTGCCAGCAGTTCGATTCTCACTGGCTCAAGGTTGATTCAGCCTTCCATTCTTTCAAGGTTGATAAAATGAGGACCCAGATTGTTGGGGTGATATGCTATTCTGTAAACTGCTTAGAGAGGACTGTAAAGCACTATGAAGCAGTATATACTGTTAGTTTAAGTGCTATTGCTATTGCTATACATAAGGCAGAATTCCTATTGAAGTCAAACACTGCTGCTTTTCTTGAAAACTTTATTGTAAAAAATGAAGAGGAAGACTTTAGAATTATTTTCATTCCTTATGGTAGCAAAATGTTATTTGACATGTTTTCATAGCTAGAAGAATGCTTTACTGTTTGAAAAGACAGAATTTGCATTAATCTACACAATGTGATGGGCATTAACACTGCGTAATAGCATCACTTTAGAGGTGTTTAATGACTGTACACATAATGTAACAAGGCATGGAACTGGAGAATTTCAGACAGAATTGAAAAGATCAGGAAACAATTTTCTTGTGTCAACTACCGTATCCATTTTATCTCACAGCCAACAGAAGGGAAATCATAAGTCTATATTTGAAAATTTTATCAAAAGTCTTCTGCATTTACAAATATGAAAGTTAATGGTTATTCCATATAGCCATCTGTGTTTCTGTGTTTATTTTTGGGTTTCCGTCTCCATATTTTTACTCAGTGAGACCTTAGCAAAAATATTAAAATAAATAAAATAAGAACCTGCAAAGTCAAAACATAAAAATCAATATATACAGATAAAATTAATACTAAGTGTAATCAATTCAAGCCTGGCAATTTACATAAGTAAATTTTGTAAATTTACATAAGTAAATTTACATAGGTATAATTTTTAATTATCCCAGGAAGATAGAGTTTTGAGAAGTAAAGACTGCAACAACGACACTATTAAAGCCAACCTCTTTAACACATTTTTTTGGCTCAGTATTTGTAAACAGCAATGGATCATGTCCAGTATTTCCTAGTAGAACCACAGACAACTACAATGATCTAATACATATCGATTTTACAGAAGACAGTGTTGAAAAAGCATTACGCAATCGAAAACCATCTCTGTCTATTGGACCAGATGGAATATGTACCTACTTCTGAAAAAAACTCTCCACTGCCAAGGCCGAACCTCAAAGCATAATCTTTGAAAAATCTTTCAGGACCAGCTCCTTGCCAAAACTATGGTCACAAGCCACGGTCATCCCCATCTTCAAAAAGGGAGACCCCGGCCAAGTTGAAAATTACAGACCAATCTCCTTGTGCTGCGTCACCTGTAAAGTCATGGAATCAATTATTAACCAATCCATTAATCTCCAGTTAGAGACAAACAACCTACTCTCTAATAAACAATTTGGTTTCAGGAAAAAACTATCTTGTAATCTGCAACTCTTACACTGCAAAAACATATGGACAACTCAATTAGGGCAAAGCAACAGACGCAATCTACATAGACTTCTGTAAAGCCTTTGATTCAGTGGTACACGACAAACTACTCCTAAAACTAAAATCTTATAGTATCTCTGGACAACTGCATAACTGGATAGAAGCATTCCTGTCAAACAGACAACAAATGGTTAAAATTGGGAGTGTCCTATCAAATTCTGTACCTGTCAACAGTGGTGTTCGCCAAGGCAGTGTTCTAGGACCAACTCTCTTCATACTCTACATAAATGACCTCTGTGATCTTATTAAGAGCAATTGTGTTCTCTTCGCTAATGATGTAAAGCTATTCAACACCACAGACAATACTGCTACCCTTAAAAAAGACCCTGACTATGTATCAGAATGGTCAAACAAATGGCAACTTCAAATCTCAACAAATAAATGCTCTGTCTTACATATTGGCAACAAAAATCAGAAAACAAAATACAGGCTAAGTAGTCAAGACCTTGTTGATGATCGAAACTCTGTCAAGGATCTTGGAGTACTCATCTCAAATGACCTGAGTGCTAGAGGCCACTGTAACTACATAGCCAAAAAGGCATTAAGAGTTGTTAATCTAATTCTGCATAGCTTTTTCTCTGGTAATATCACACTACTAACTAGAGCATACAAAACATTTGCTAGACTAATACTTGAATACAGCTCATCAGTCTGGAACCCACATTACGTATCTGATATTAACACAGTTGAGAAAGTCCAGAAATATTTCACAAGTAGAGTTTTCCACTCCTCTATTCGTTGTAGAATACCTTATGCCACCAGACTTGAAATTCTAGATCTAGAAAACCTAGAACTATGCTGCCTTCAATCTAAGTATGGTGTATAAAATCATACATTGCAATGTCCTATCAGTCAATGAATGCTTCAGCTTCAACCATAACAACACAAGAGCAAACAATAGATACAAACTCAAGGTTAATCGCACCAAACTTGGTTGCAAGAAATACGACTTCAGCAACAGAGTGGTCAATGTCTGGAATACTCTATCTGCCTCTGTGGTTTTTTTTCCCCAAACCCCAAAAATTTTAACCTTAGACTGTCAACTATTGACCTCACCCCTTTCCTAAGAGGTCTGTAGGGGGCGTGCATAAGTGCACCAATGTGCCTTCTTTCCCTGTCCTATTGTTTCTTTTCTATATTTTTTATTTTTCTTATATGTATCCATGTATTCATAACTAGAATGCCCTCAGAATGTCAGTCTTAAGCTATTTAGGGTTTTAAAATTTAAACCAAAAGTTAAACTGTATCCAGTAAATGACTGCTAACTACTTCTTCTTCTTCTTAAAGACATAATGTGACTCTGTACAGAATTGTGCTCTGGTTAACAGCCTGCGATCTGCATTTTATATCAGTTATAATTTCTGGGCGATGAATAACTGTTGTCAAATTTGACTAGCTTTGCACCAGATGCAAATGTGAAAGCATACCTCAGTAAATCTAGTGACAGCTGAAGATCAAAGACTGCTCCAAAGTGCAGACCTATTATTTTAGAGGGAATGTAACCTCATCCAAACCAATTTTAATTTCAGGCTTTATGTTTAGTTTCTTATTCTGCAACAAGAACATTTTCATCCTGTTTGGTTTATCAAACTTAGACAATGTTGACTGATTTGGAATTGGATAGCAAGAACTACTACATCTGGAAATCATTAGCAGGTTGATAGCATCTTACTGAAAGGTTCTGAATGATTTTCTTCAATGGTTTTATGATTATGTAAAACAGCATCAGTGATCAGCTGGAACCTGGTGGCATACTACTGGTCAATAAACCAGATTTCAATAATCTCCATGTACTACAGGTAGTCCTTGATTTATGACCACAATTGAACCCAACATTTCTGATGCCAAACAAGACAGTTGTTAAGCAGGTTTTGTCCCATTTTATGACCTTTTTTGCCACAGTTGTTAAGTGAGTCAATTGTTAAGTTAGCAACATGGTTGTTAAGTGAATCCAGCTTCCCCATTGACTTTACTTGTCAAAAGGTTGCAAAAAATGATTACATGATCCTGGAACACTACAACTGTCATAAATAAGAGCCAGTTGTTGAATATCTGAATTTGGATCATATGACCCTAGCAATGCTGTAATGGTTGTGTCAAAACCATCAAGTCACTTTTTTCAATGTTGTAGTAGTTTTGAATAGTAACTAAATGAAAGATTGTAACTTGAGGACTCCTTATATTGTATAAACAAAGCCTCTCATAGGAATGACCAATCAGCATTCCCAAACTACAAGCCTATCAGGCCTTCTAAGTGGTTATTGTGATTTAATGATACCCAAGTGAATATACAGGTGGAAAACATACAGTATGTTTTCATCTTTTTCTCATTACAGAAATGTGATACTCCAAAAATCTGTTGACCCTGAATAAGAAACAATTAGATTCATTTTGGTTAACAAATTATACTACAATAATTCTTATTATTAATGCAATGGAAGATGATGTAAACAATATAATTATTAGTCATATGCATATTGTTGGCTATGGCTTAACCTACATTCTCAGGTTAAGCTTTACTGCTTCAAGAAGAATATTTCTTAACAAATGAAGGTGAATATATGTGCACCACTGTACCAGAATAATGTTGCAGGATCCAATCTGGGACAGTCACCAGGACCAGAGATTTAGTCGTCTGAGCTTTTGGACTCATGCTGGAGCTCATCCTCAAGGAACTTCTCTCTAGAAGAGTGTGTGCTTTGGGCTATTCTGTGTGTGGTATTTATATAGTGCCTGGTTGTATGTGGTTTTTTGTTGTTGATTGGGGTGTTGATGGCCAGCTATTAACTCATTGGCTGTTGTTTCCATATGCTGTCAAACCTTTGCTTTCTAAGTACTTGATAAGCTGATGGTAAATCAGCACTCTTGTTGACTGGTGAGGGACCCGTTTTCCAGGCTTCAATCATTTTCTTAGCTATTTTTGTGACTGCTCGTCCAACAATCTTAGTGGCTGAAAACTTTAATTCATGTCCTTGTTCATTGTAATATGAGGCTACAAATCTCCTTGTCTGACCACTTGCTTGTGTTCTTCCATTCTGGTGGTAAAGACCCTGTCACACTGGCTGACGGATGCAAAACGTTTGTAAAAAGGACACAGCGGGCGCAAAAAATGTTCCATCCATTGTTATCCGCTCTCAAAAGGGGCAAAAATTTGCATAACCAGAGTGGACAACACGGAAAGGATCAGACGGGGGGAGGACATAGGGCGGATGGAAACCGGATGCTCCATGGAAGCCTAGCAGATTGAAGCGGATGAGAGCGGATGGCACATCCGCAAGGCTTCTAGGGGAGCGCAGCAAAGCAGACACGCAGCGGAAAGAGCGGATGCAGAGTGGACGCCGAGCGGATGAAGCGGATGCACAGTGGAAGCCTAGCGGATGAAGTGGATGCACAGCGGAAGCCTAGCGGATGCCTAGCAGAAGCCTAGCGTTCACTGCGCATGTGGGGAGGATGCATTGCGTCAGCCCCGCGGATTTCAAGGGAAGCAGCTCCCAAGCAGGTCACCATTCAGAGGAAAGACCTGCTTCCAGACACATCTCTAGCCTGCCTGCCAGCCTGCCAGCCTGCCTGCCTGCCTGTCTGCCTGTCTGCCTGCCAGCCTGCCTGCCTGCCTGCCAGCCTGCCAGCCTGCCTGCCAGCCTGCCTGCCAGCCAGCAACCCCACAACCATGGGGAAGAAGAGAAAGCCTCAGCCATCTGCTGCCAGCCCTGGCAAGAGGGACAGGGCCACCCTCCCACCCTCTGGCCCTCACTCTGCTTCTGCTGGGGCTTCTGCAGCCCGGGCTCGCTCTTCTGGGGCTGGGGCTTCTGCTGATGCTGCTTCTCGAGGAGCTGATGCTGATGCTTATGGTGGTGGTGCTTCTGCTGGTGCTTACTCTGCTGAAGCTGCTTCTGGCGGTGATGCTTCTGCTGGTGCTTACTCTGCTGGCACTGCTGCTGGTGCTGGTGCTTCTGCAGGTGCGTACTCTGCTGGCATTGCTCCTGGTGCTGGTGCTTCTGCTGGTGCTTTACTCTGCTGGCGCTGCTCCTCATCCTGCTATTCCTGCTGGTGCTCCTAGTCCTGCTGGTGCTCCTGGTCCTGCTAATCCTGCTGGTGCTCCTGGTCCTGCTGGCGCTCCTGGTCCTGCTGGTCCTGCTGGCGCTGCTGCTGCTTACTCTGCTGCAGCTGATCCTGGTCCTGCTGGTGCTGCTGGTGCTGCTGGTGCTGCTGGTCCTGCTTTTGATGCTGCTGCTGCTGGTGGTGGTGTGGAGGAGCAGCCCCTACAACCTGGAAGCCCCTCTGATGAGGGCCCATGTGGTCCTGCCAAGGAGGAAGAGGCAGACGCGAGAACAGGAGAGGAGGCAATACAACATCGAACAGGAACATGAGGATGAGGTGCTGGAGTGGCTGAGAGAGAATGAGTATCTATGGCAGAAGGGACACAGGCTCTATAGGGACACCAAAAGGAAGCAGGCTGCTTGGAGAGAGAAGGCGGAGAGCCTGGGCTACACTTCGGAGGTGCTCCTCGGCTGGTGGAAGCACATGCACACCTGGTATGGGAAGCTGCACCTCAAGAAATCTGGCCAGGCCGCAGTCAAGCTGATGGACAGAGAGAACTACATCATGGCCAAGTGCAGCTTCCTGGAGGGTGAGATCCGCCACCGAGGAGCAGCCCCTCTCACAACCTCTCTCTCAGGCAGCCTGCTGAGAGCCAGTCCTCTTCCGGCAGAGAGTCAGGTCCTGTCTCCAGGCAGGTATCTGTGGAGCGTGCCACGATGGAGACCCCCCCGACAGCTGTAGTACCCGTGGTGGAGCACATGGAGGACCCCCTGGCACAGTGGGAGAAAGGAGACGGCACTTCCACCACAGCCCAACCCGCATCCACCCCCAGCTCCACCTCCATAGAAAGGCAGAGAGCCAGACTGGAGGGGCAGAGCCACACTGTCCTGCTGGAGATAAGAGACACCATCAGGAGCAGCGTAGATCTCCTCTCTCAGCTGGTACACACCGACTCCTCATTCTCCAAATGCAAGCCCTTCCTTACCTATGTGAACCAGACCCTCATGGACATGGCGGAACCCCAGTACCAGGTGGTGAAGGACAGGATCACCGATCTGCTTCACAACCCTCCAGACCCAGATGAACCTGCTCCCATCCAGTCCAGGTCTGCACCCCAGGTGATGTCACTCCCATTCCAAGGCTTTCCACAGGCCCTCACCTCCCATGGCTATGGCTACCAGGAGGTCCAGTAGCACAGGCAGCAGCCCTTCCCAGTCCAGGCACATGTTCATCAGATGCCATCGGTGCCACTGATGCCACCGATGCCACCCTCGCCACCGATGCCACCCATGCCACAGATGCCACCCACGCCAGTCCTCACCCAGCTGCAGACCAGACAGCCCCACTACACTGCTCCTTCCTTCACCCCACAGCCAAGCCCGGCCTCAGTACATCTGTCATCGGTACTGGGGCTGACACCCCATGGCATGGAAGAAGGGGCTCTCAACATCACAGGGCTGAGCCAGCTGTCTGAGAGCTTCCTCAACACACCGTCCCCTGTTGTCCTCTCGGGGCCAGGCACCCCAATGACGATACAGACCAGCACTCCAGCAGCAGCCACCTCCACACCACCTGCACCCTTCACCCCTGAGACTGGGCACACCTCCGAGTGACCAATAAGTGTGCCAGAGACTGGGTGGCTACCTGTTGACTTTATTTGGTCACTTGACTTGGGTCATTTTTCTTTTACAGCTTGTTATTAATAAAGATTATCTTTGCTTCACACACTTGCTTCATTTCTTTTTTTCAATAAAGTCTTGGTGGAAACTTTTAGAAATGGTTTAAGCCTTTGCATGCTTGTGGGATGGGTTAAGATAGCAGTGGGATGGGCAGGGATACCTTTGGGATGGGTAAGGATAGCAGTAGGATGGGCAGGGATACCTTTGGAATGGGTAATAGCTGTGGGATAGATAAACCTCCAGTGCAAGCATAGTGGGACTGTATGGTCCACCCTCCCAGGTGCCACACCTATGGCCCTTTATTATCAATAATAATGTAATCAATCATCCACACATGTCAACACAAACACAACTCTTTATTAAATGCCCTGTTCATTGTAGGCCCACCCAACATACATGGCCCAATCTCATCAGTGTGATGAGACAGGCTGAAGGAAGCATTAATCATCCATTAATCATCTATCATCCTGTCTTGCCACTCCACTGCTCCAGCTGGGGAGTTGCACCAGTGTTTCAGAAGGTTGCGCTGCTTCTTCCCTTCACGTGAGGGTCTGTTGGGGCCTTGCACATCCTCAGTGTCTGTCAGGTTTCGCCCTTGCCTCCATTCCCCAGGCTCCATGTCCCCATTGCCTTGTTGGAGATCCACGAGCCTGTTCTGCAAGACTGGGTTGCGGGTGCGCATGAGATTGTGCAGGATGCAGCAAGCTTCCATGATCCTCCTCACGGTCTATGGGCGATGCTGCATGGTGGTGAGAAGTACCTGGAACCTGTTGGCCAGGATGCCAAAGGCTTTCTTCATCACCTGCCTTGCCCTGGACAGCCTGTAGTTGAAGATCCTCTCTTCACAGGTGAGGAGTCTGGAACTGTAGGGCTTCATGAGGTAGGTTCTGAGGGAGAAGGTGTCATCCCCCATGATAAAGTAGGGCACATCTTGTGTGCCCACGAAACCCACGATGAGGTTGCGTTCCAGCCCCTCCTTGAGGTGACTGGCGTTGTATACCTGGGCATCTGAAGATGAGCCGTTGCCTGAAGCATCGATGTACATGAACTTGTTGTCAGCATTGACCATGGCGAAGAGGATGATGCTGAAGAAGCCCTTGTAGTTGAAATAAGTGGACTCTGATTTGGCTGGCGCTTTGCAGGCCACGTGCTTGCCACCTATGGTTCCAACGGTGTGGGGGAAGTTCCACTTCTGATACCACTGCTCTGCAACTTTCTTCCATCCTTCTTCAGTGGAGGGGCACTGGAGGAGCTCCTCCAGGTATTCTTCGATGATGACCTGCACCACTTCTCTGACCACAATGCTGATGGTGTTGTGTGGCATCCTCCAGCCGTACTGCATGCTCCTGTAGGTGGTCCCTGAGGCCAGGTGGCAGAGAGTCAGTGCCACCTTGAGCCCAGGGTCCAGGCTGGGCCAGAAGTTGGTGCTCTGCTTGGTCACAGGGGCAATCCATCCAATAGATTACATTGGAAGTATCCAGGGGTCAGATTCTACCAGTTTCCATCTAATCACTAGAACCTGTTGTTAACTTTCTAAGCATTTGGAGAATCAGTTGTTAGAAGAAATCTTCTTTTGTTTTTTTCCACTTTGCAGTCCTAATCCTGTAAGGAAGGTTGGAAGGAAACATTCTGGTATTGTTGCTTACAGAAACTGCCTCTTCATTAACCCTTATTACATTCTTGGCAGGACTAGATTTCCTGTCTCCAGAGCTTCTCTGGAGTATTTTCTCTCCTTTGCTGGTACTTTATTTGTGTCCAGCTCAAAACTTACATATGTGTAGCAATTGCACTTGGAAACCTGACAGCTTGACTTGAAGGGTTGTTTGAAACTTTTTACACTGCAGTTGGGAGGAAATGCTCCCCTGTTGGAGTTAGCACTTTGAATAAATAATTGAATAACGAAATGGAGCTGCTAGAAAGAAGCTTTTAATGAGAAGGAACCAAGATAAATGACATTCAGCAAGACTTCTTGGCAAGGTAGAAAGATTGATATTCAAACGTGAGTTTACATACCCTTTCTGAGTTATGGTTTAACACTGTTTTTGGTGAAGTTTCATTCTGTGCTTGGTGACGTTTAATCCTGTATTTATTAATGGGATAATTTTCTCTGTTCAGCTTTGTTTGGAAGGAAAAAAATTAATCTCTGTTCCTGAAAAGAAACTGGGTTGAGAAATCAAGGTAGTTCCTGTGTCTATTTGTTCTGGTTATTAGTTTAACAAGAAACATCTACTATTGTGATTTAATTATTTGTATTGTGTTTGAATTTTTTTCATGCCTCATGGTTTCTTTTTCTATCTGGGGAGGGGGGGGATCTTCCTTCACTGCTTTAGTGGTATCTGGCACTGTCCTTTTGGGGTGTACTTCCAAGAGGCAGGATGCAAGCTTGGCACTGATTTTTTTACTGCCTTTCTGGGGGGCATGTAATCTTGATTAAATCTTGATGATTTCCTTAGGATATCTTGTGAGGTGAGTAAGACCAGCTGGTGTCTTTAAGTGGTGCAAATGGATCTAAGGATTGCTTCTCCTGGGTGTGCTCTTTCTGGAGAGCTTAAATGACTTATCTGCTAAAGGATTTATGAGCAAGAATTGGCTGCTGATTGTTATGATTGCATTTTAACTATTTTAATTCCTCAAGGTGCTTTGGCACCCTGCCTGATTTGTAACTCCGGCTTGCAGGTATTTTTAATCTAATAATTGGTATTTAGGGCAGCTTTTTGCAAGCAAAGAAGCTTTTTGTATTTTTGTACAGGTAATCATTGACATACAACAGTTCATTTAGTGACCATTCACAGTTACAATGGCACTTAAAAAAGAGACTTCTGACCATTTTTCACACTTACGACCATTGCAGCATCCTCACAGTCACGAGAGGTCAGGAAAGGAGAAGCACCCCTTGATGTAAGTGATGTCAAGTTGGCCACATCCACCCAGTCACATGACCACTAAGCCACACCCACAAACCAAGCCATACCCACAGAACTGGTTGTTAAAAAATTTGAATCCCATCTCTGGAAGTATCTCCCACCTCGAAGTGATCTTTACATTCTCTGTGAAATTGCCCTAGCATTGGGTGTAGGCAAATATATTTTTTTACTTCAATTCTCTTAGAAGATACTTTTTTAATATTTCCATAATATATTACTGTCTAAAGAATTGAAAATAAATACATAGGCAGATTGGATAATGGCCAAGCAGTCTTCTACATTTTAGACAAATAATTTGTTCAATAAAACTAAGCAGGTTTTTTTTTAACCAATTTCTCTTTATAGGTCATAAAGAACTAAAAAGTAGATTGACATATTCAAGTAGTTCCTTAAAAGGAAAACTCAGTTTAATTCCACTCAGTTAATATCTCAAAACATTCACCTACCAGCAGACATCTATTTTTTTTAATGAAATCTGACTCATGGGAAAATAATTTAATTGAGGGTGCAATTGGAACAGCAGCAAATTTCCCAAAGGATCCATTCTGAAATTTCTAAAAAAGCTGATGCTGATCTCCTAATGGGCATGCAGATAGTACAGGAAAGCACTTGGACCACTAAAATACCCCATATATTTACATTTCTTTAAACTCCCTTGCTCTGCTATTGGTTGATATTGAATTAATAAGTCTTCCAAGAATGTTAAAGGAGTTCAGGAAAGCCTAGTCACATACATATGTATGTAAATACTCTTAGAATATCCTAATTTTGGGAGAAAAAGAAAATGCTTAGTGATGTGTGCTTCCAGGGCTCAAAGTGATAGTTTTGATTATCCTGCCCCATTGCTTCCCTTCCCTTCCCTTATGAAATTACAATCCAAATGCAGGTGAGAGTTTGGATGTTAATCTTCAGTGGCAAACTCTGAAGTAACTATGGAAAGTTAGGTGGATTTCGTGCCATAATTTCCATAACCTTCAGTGAGAAAATATAAATTCCTTCATAAGCTTTGAAAGCTCTTAAGTTTTTCTGTCAGTTTTGGAATATTTTACTTGGCTATTGTACAATTGGACTTAGTTTTATTTGCAGTATGCTATCACCTTTCTGTCTTGTAAAAAACATTTACTTTACATCTTTATGTCTATTGATATGTACAGTATTTATTTGCTCCTGATAATAGTCAAAAGGTGAACTTGTTTTGTCTTATATCAGAAGTTAATTTCCAGAGACAAGATTCATAATGAGCTTGTTTCCATTTTCTGTCCACAATGTTTATTTCATAATTTTAATGGCTAGTTTGTAAAGGCTGATAGCTCTGGATACTACGAGTTTGTTGCACTCTTCTTTTGATAAGCTGTGACTCCATTTATCTTTTAGACTTAAACTTAAAAAAACTTTGTTGTCACTTTGAAGGTACACTTATTCACATACATTAAAATGAAATTTTGTTGCATACCTTTTCTCTCCCTCTTCTTTTCTACTAATGACAATCTTATTTCAAATATGCCTCACAATTATCTCTTATTTTGCTTTCTTAATGAAAGTCAAGTTTTTAAGAAATCCTTTTTGTTACTCCCTCTCTAGCATCTTCAGGAAACATTACCTAGATCACCTTTATCAAACTGGATGCTGTCCAGATGGCTAATGAATTATAGTATAAATGAGAAAAACATTCAGACAGACTTTTTAACAATAACATGTAGTCCTCCATTTACAACAGTTCATTTAGTGACTATTCAAAGTTACAATGGCATTGAAAAGAGTGACTTATGACCATTTTTCTCATTTACGACTATTACCATGTCCAAATAGTCATGAGATCAAAAATTGGATGCTTAGCAACTGATTCATATTTGTGATGGTTGCAGTGTCCTAGGGAAGTCAAATGGGGAAGTCAGATTCCCTTAACAACCATCTTACTAACTTAACAATTGCAATGATTCACTGAACAACTGTGACACAAAAGATCATAAAATGGAGCAAAATTCACTTAACAAATGTTTCACTTAGCAGCAAAAAGTTTGGGATCAATTGTGATCATACATTGAGGACTACCTGTACTAATTTATGATGAACTCAACCTAGACTTGCCAAGAATATGTCTTAATAAATAATCTATCTGTATTTTTGATCTGGTAATTTCCTTAATAAAATATGGAAATTAAGTGAGCATAATATGTTTTGTTTCAGCAATTTGGCAAAGTATCCTAAGACTTTTTGATTGGCAAAGTAGTTAAGTTTGGGCAGGGTGACATATGTATTTGGTAGACTCCCAACTTGTTTGAAACTTATATAAGTAGTCATTGACGACTTGCAACCACAATTGAGCCCAAAACTTCTGTTGCTGAGCGAGACAGTTATTAAATGAGTTTTGCCCCATTTTCTTGCCACAGTTAAATGAATCACTTCAGTTGTTAAGTTAGTAAAAGGGGTGTTAAGTGAATCCAGCTTTCCCATTAACTTTGCTTCTCAGACGATCACAAAAAGTGATCACATGACCGCAGGACACTACAATTATCATCAATACATGCCAGTTGCCAAGCACCTGAATTTTCATCACATGACCATTGGGATGCTGCAACCATTGCAAGAATGAAAAACCATCATAAGTCACTTTTTTTCAGTGCTATTGTGACTTTGAATGGTCACTAAATAAATGGTTGTAAGCTGAGGACACCCTATATTCCAAAGTCCAATTGTTCTTCATTAAACTGGAGGGGGCTAACAAGTAAGAGGAGTAAGAATATGCCATGTTCCTACAGTCTTCGGCATTTGCTCTGTATTAATGACTTGAACAATGAGATGACATGTTTGCAATTAGAAGTCCCAGTTAGAGGTGAAAACTTACTTATTTGATTCATGTATGCAACCACCCAATTTGCAGAAAAATTCTGGATGGCTTATTAAAGAAAAAAGAGAACAAGCAAGAGCTAATATTTTGAAAGCATGCGTTAGAACAATATTGATAATTAGAGAAATGAAAATAATACAGTGATACTAACATGTACATTGTAGAATGGGGGGGGGGATCTATCTTTCCAAGTTCTTGTGAAAAAGTTCTTGAAATAGTAGTTATTTACAAAATGAGTATGACTCTGTTTACAAGCTATGCAGATCAGTTACAAATCAAACAACTGCATTTGTATTTAAACAATACACTAAGCTTCATTACTGTTAACCTTAATGGCTTTTCCTGATGTATAGCCCTTTTGTTGGATTTATGATTGCAATGTACTGTGCAACTATATTAAACACGTTGTGAGAACACAGCCTATGAGTCAACTGTCAGAAATGGCTGCAAAAGAAGATAAATACAATTTAGACTGCATAACAGAAGCACAATTTCTAACTCGCAGAAAGATTTTGTCTAACTTATTTTGTGTTGGCTATAATCCGCCTGGAACGTATGAACTTCTCTGGGACAGCAAATCTCTGTTAAACCCATCAAATAACCTTTAAGCCAGACAGATAAGTCAGGAGAAAAGAGACTGGAAATAATAATTTCATTGGGCTTGCTAAATTGGCTCTTTTGAACCCAGTCTTTAGTTCAAGACTTTGTTGTACTTTTTTGAAGTCAGTGTTTGGTAACTATAGTCGTAGTTTCCCCCCAAAACCAACCAACTATAGTCTGAACCCTCTCATTTATAAGAAATAGCCTTAAATGTTGCATTTCAAAATTCCACATCTCCAGCTGAAAATAAAATCCAATTGCTTATTGGCTGGGATTTTATGTTCATTGTAATGTTGCATGTGTCTTTGTTTTTCAATCCTTTCATTTTATGCATACCTAGCATTTTCTTATGGGAAACCTTTGTTCAATTGTACAATACTACAATAAAAGCAGAACTGATTGATAGGGAGCCACTGAAAAGGTAATTGTCATTGTAGTCTAGGACAGTGGTTGCCAACTGGTGGGCCGGGGACCACTGGTAGTCCACAAGAAAATTTTGGTGGTCTGCAGAGAAATGTACCCCCCAAAGCACTCCCCTCAAAGCAGATAATCCAGGCTGCAAGGAATACAAGTCTGTGCTGCTCACATGGCCTGGCCAGTTGCTAGCCTCCACTCTTCGACCGAGCACAAACCTTTCCTTGAGTAGAGCCACACGAGCTAGAACTGGAAGGTAAGACCAACAGTGTGTGTGTGGGGGGAATTCACCCTGGGGTGGCTTGCTGACATTGGTGGGAAAGTCAGTCCCATATTCCAGAGCTGCAGTAGTCACAAAATTGGCCCTTTGGTCATCCCGGAGCATCTCCTTTCATCCATGGCAGGCCAGTGCACCCAGATGGAGGAGCAGCTGCTCTTGGATGACCAAAGGGCCAGTCTGTGACTACTGCAGCTCTGGAATATGGGACCAACTTTCCCACCAATGTGAGCAAGCCACTGTCAATCAAAATACATATTAATAGTCTGCAGGATTTAAAATTATGAGTTTGGTGGTCCCTGATGTTTAAAAGGTTGACGACCGCTGGTCTCGGAAATATTTCTGTAATGACTGAAGCAACATATTATTCAACAAACCTGGTATATCCTCATTCCTTTCTCTAATTTCCCATTGCCATTTTTAGCAAATTGTATTCTATATGCTTCAGAGAATCATCTGCATATTTTGTATTAGGTTGTTTGAAGTCTATGCTTCTAAAGTTATTGTTTCAATTTAAGTAATTACAGAATCTGACTTCGGTCTCCGGATTCATAAACCTGATTTTCTTAGATATATTTTCATGTCATTATTATAGTAATCCATATAATAATTCTATAAAACAATATTATTGCCTATATTGAAGAAAGTGGAGAAAGATTGAGACTAAGATAAAGTGCTTTTGTAGGTTACATCTACATTAGATGGAGAAAGGAACTGTTCTCCTATCACCTGCAAAATAAAGACTCAGTGGAGAGGAATGGGCAGACTTTTCCCTTCATTTGTACCTAAAGTGAGTGAGACATTCCCTTGTTTTGAAAGACAGAGAGAATTAAGGCTTCCCAGCGAGCTAAAGATTTGAACAAAGCTGAAAGATGAACAGAAGAGCAGGAAAGATTGCTCCTACTTTCTTATTCAAGCTCAGTCTTGTGATGTTATACCTGCTCTAAATTACTATATTTCTGTATTAGGTTATACCAGATTGAAGATCTTCATAAAACATTTTGAGTAACAATCATGCTTTCCCAATTTTAACAACAAAACAGGCTATCTTGTGCCTTTAACACAGCAGCTAATAAAGCTCCTATAGTCTATAAGCAGGATTCTTCATAAATTTCAATTTAGAATGACAGAGCAATCAAAAATGTTCTTTGTATATTCTAAAAATCAATATAACATCTGAAAATTTTAATATTAATAGACATAAATTCATTATTAAATTATATCTTAATCCAATATTTATTGGAAGTTTTTCACAGGATTAAAGCACACTAGCCTTTATTTCTTGCACCTTCTTAGTGCCTTATTAATTCAATCTTTAAATGTTTTCCTCTTGCTTAGGATGAGTGAAGTACCAAAAAAACCCATGTATCTTTTGCAGAATAATTTAGATATTTCAGTTAATAATTGAATAATATGTAATCAGTTTTGTCAAATTTCTGGCTCTTTGGCTATTTAGAATATTCTGGCTAGAGATATACTCTATGCCAGTGCATTTTTGGTGTTAGATTTGGTATTTAAATACCTATACTGGTAAAAGCTATTGGTTGTGAATTGGGCAGTCCCGTCATCATGAAAAAGTCTTAAAACAAATCCACATGCCAACTTGGAAAGATCTGATTATGGATATGTGAACTTGTGTAGCATAAATGTAAAATGTTTTAAATGATTTATTACAATTCTGAATAGTTATGTCAAAAACAGAACCAATAGGTAAAATCTTCATGCCTTATATTTCCTGCTCACTGGAAAAGCTTATCTGGTCATGTTTCCTGTCTGGTCTACCTTGTAAGGCTGACTGACTGGGTATTCCCTTGCTTTGTTGTTTATTCCAATTATTTATATTCAAGAAGCAACATCCTGATGGGAAGGAATTTGAGCCAGCTCTCCTTGTTTCTAATTCAGCCCTAACCTTGACATCACTTAATTCTCTAGAATTTGTTGGGATAATCTTTTTTCAGTGTCCTCTGTCTGTTTCAGTGGCTATCAGGAAATGCCAGAAAAACTCCCATGGGGCTATTAAACCCAAGTTTTAAAAACAAAAGACAAAACAACTGTTCCTGCAAAATGTACTTCTAAATCATTCAGTCAACAATTTGGGTTTCCGGTGAAACACAGCAGTTAATTTGAAATACAGACAAAAATAACTGGAGTATTAAGGATATGTTTGCCTTGGCTTCATTTGGCTCTGCATGCTTAGCAGCACAGTACCAAACAGGCTGATGGCTTCTTGCCAAACTGTAATATTTCCTTTTGCTCATAAAGGCATTCAGGAAAACAGTTGAGCACAATAAGGCCCTTCCTGTTCCGGACAGGCGTGTGAACCACCCAATAAACTTGGAATGAATCATCTGAACTGTGAATTTCCTTTCATTTGCAAATATGCCCTCTCAGCAGCAGCTGCTGTGGATTTGAAAAACATTGAGTCTCAAATAGTTATGTTTAGGATAGCTTCCTCATATTAGCACATTGAAAGCTCTCTCATCCTTTAGGTTTGCAGAAATAAATGTTTCCATTAATAAAAGATCACTGCAGGTTTAAAATTGGTTTGGAGTTAGCTTCACATTATCTTTAAAGTGTCTGTGAATATACTTTTGTTTTTTAAGAAACTGTAAACTAAATATGAAATCATCTCCAGAAGTTCTAAATGTTTACTATAAAACCTTTCTAAATTTCATCTTGGACATTAATGAAACAGACTTCCTGATGGTTGATATGGTAAATACTGAAGTTTGCAGATGATACAACAGTGATTAGTCCCATTCGAGACACAACATATCCACATACAGACGGGAGGTTGTACAACTTACCTCATTGTGTAACTGGAACAGTTTGGAATTGAACACACTCAAAACCGTGGAAATGGTGGTAGACTTTAGGAGAAACCCTCCCATATTACCACCTCTTACAATGCTAGACAACACAGTATCAACAGTAGACACCTTCAGATTTCTAGGTTCTATCTTATCACAAGACCTAAAATGAACACCTAACATCAAAAACATCAAAAAAAGCATAACAAAGAATGTTCTTTCTGCACTAACTCAGAAAGCTCAAATTGCCCAAGGATCTGCTGATACAGTTCTACAGAGGAATTACTGAATCTGTCATCTGCACCTCTATAACTGTCTGGTTTGGTTCTGCAACCCAACAAGACAGACACAGAGAGATTACTTTCAGATTACTCTTCAGAGAGTAATTAGGACTGCAGAAAATACAACTACCACCAACCTGTCTTCTATTCCAGATACTGCATGAGTCAAAAAAGGGGCTGTGAAAATATTTACAGACTCCTCACATCCTGGACATAAACTGTTTCAACTCCTACCCTCAGAATGACATTATAGAGTACTGCACACCAGAACAACTAGACACAATGACAGTTTTTTCCTTGTGTACCAATTACACTTGGCCAATAAAGAATTCTATTCTATTCTATTCTATTCTATTCTATTCTATTCTATTCTATTCTAAAGGGACAATGTTTCAGTAAGATTCATAAGAAGCCATGATGGTGTCAAAGTGACAAGAGCATCGTGAGATCTTTGACCTAATGTCAATAACATAATGTCATGATGCCTAATGCAAGTACACAAATTGTAGCAATTGCATCCTGATATCATGATGCAGAAGTCATTCCCACCTCCCAGTTGCACTTCCACAGACATGTCTGTGCAAAAACCATTTATGATTTTGAATAGTACCAGTTAATATTAATTTAGGTGGGTTCATATTTCCATCCACATTCAAGGGCACGTTGTATAAAATCAGCAACGCAAAACATTTCAATGGGATTCCAAAAAGTATAGTCCCACCTCCAAAAAAGCAATTGATATGATCAGGAGGAAGCTTTATTTTCTATGCTTATTCACTGAATTAAAATTAAAAATAATATAACTCTCCAGTTATATATTTAATATTTCCCTACTTCCTCACTAAATATTACAATTTGGCAAATTTGTTTGAAGATCTTATTGACTGCATTCAAAGGTTTTGGAGAACAATGAAACAGTCGAATAATACAAATGAAATTTCAAACTAAGAGAAAAGTATTTAAAGGATGTAGTGAATCTGAAAAAGGGAGTTCTTTTTCTTTTGTTCCTTTCCCTGCCTTCTCATCTGCTGCTTGCAAGTCATCTGCTGCTTGCCTCAGAAGATGGGCAATACTAAGTCAAGAGCAGAAAAAGTTAAATCATTTTCCAATAGAATATTTCTTAGCAAATTCTTAATAAAACAATCTGATAGTGATATAACACACTTTGTCCTGGGCACCTCACAACCATCTGGAGAATTTATTTGCAGAAATTACTTGGGATGGTGTGATCCAGAGAAATTTGACATGGTCTAGAAACAATGGAATATTCTGGAATTGTTTAGAATGCTCTATTTCTGAATCAGTGAATTTTGCATATTCTATTTTAATGCTTTTTACTCTAAAGCAAAGTGTTACTTTGATAGCTTGATTTATTTACAGATGCAGTCAAAATCCATCTGCTGACAATACTAGAAATGCTGTTATATTATAGATCCCTTTGAATAACACCTCAAAACAGATGGATGACAATATTCCATTTTTAAACTGACAATACTTTGTTTTGGTTTCAATTGTCTTCTCATCCTGCTCCCTGAATTTCTGAAACACAACTGTATACAATACAAAGTAACTGTATATAAATTCTTTTTTTAAGATCATAATTTTTTTAAAATTTTAATTATGAAAATACAACACAATACAGCCAAGTTCTTTGTTTTAAATATATATATATTTATATATATAAATATATATATTATAAATATATATATATCCAACACAAGAACAGACTGTTGCCAGCCAATCAAAGCCACAAAACAGACAGAAGAAACCAGGAACACCAATCAGTCAAACTCCAAGTCCAATGAAACAGGTCCAGGCTCCCAACCAATCAGAATGGACCAGCCTCAAATTTAAAACCAAGAGCTGTAAGACCCATATCCATACAGAAGCCTGAAGATGA
>BLBF01000040.1:36589895-36659973 GCA_015471245.1 Laticauda colubrina
ATATATATATATATATATATATATATATAACTTCATAATTTGTATTCTCCTTAATATATGAATTACTAATTAATCTAATCATAACTACTGACATTTCTATCTTGTCTTCTGCTATATAACCAATGATGGCATTTAATCCATGTTTTATAATATTTAGACTCTCCTTTGTCTTTTATTTCTAAAGTTAACCTATCTGATTCTGCACATGCCATAATTTTTCTTATTATTTTTGTTTCTGGAGGTATGATTTCATTTTCCAGTATTGTGCATATATTATTCTAGCTGCTGTCAATACATGTACTATTAGATACATTTTCTTCTTAATTTTTTTCTGACATTATACCTAGGAGAAAAAATTCCAGTTTAAATGGAATACACTCTCCTACCATTTATTCTATCCATGTTTGAATCAGTCTCCAATATTTTTTTTTGCAGCATTGCAAGTCCACCATGTGCCTGATACATCTTTACACTTCCAACAATTTGGAGACAAATTTTTAAACATTCTGCCTTGCTGGCAGAAGATGCCATCTGTAAAACATCTTATAAAGATTTTCTTTATAAGCCGTAGCCAATGTTATTTTCTTATTTGTGGTCCAGAGTTTTTACCATTTAGTCAATTCAATATTATAATTAATTTTTTTTTGCCCATGCCACCATTGTTTCTTTTACATGCTCTTCCTCAAGTTTGTATTCTAATAATTATCTATATAATGTTTTTATTAATTTATCATATGCCTCTAACAATAATTTATCCAGAATTCTTAATTCTTTATTAATACCCCATGGTTTTTTTGGCTTGTGTATATCCTGATTGTATTTGTAGATAAGACTACCATTCTATATTTACCCCTTGTGCTACTAGTTGTAATCTAGATTTCAGAATTCCTTGTTCATTCAATATATCTCTATAAGTTACTATTTTCTCCATATTTATCAAATTTGGATGTATAAATGCTTCTAGTGTGGAAAGTAAAATAGATATTTCATGTAATTTTGAAATTTGATTTTGTTCCAAATTGATAACAGTGTCTGTCTTAAATAGTGTCTCTGGAAATAATTATGTGCTGTATCTTTTCTGTACCATAAGAAGGTGTGCCAACCTATTTGAATATCATGACCTTCTAAAAATCTTGCATTCCTCAATGTAATCCATTCTTTTATCCATATTAGAGTTGCTACATAATAATATAGCTCCCATTCAAACGAAATCCTCCCTTTTCTTTCGTGTCTTGCATCACTTTCAGTTTAATTCTTGGTCTCTTACTCTGCCATTAGTTGTTTAGATTCTTGAAGAAGCCTTTTGTCTAGCTTAATAGGAATATTTTGAAATAAAAAGTATTTTTGGTAATATATTCATTTTTATAACAGCTATTCTGTCCATTAGAGAAAGTTGTAGATTCTTCCATCTTTCTAGATCCTTCTTAATTTGAATTATTAATTTAACATAATTACCATATTCTGTCAGTTCCTCCATAAGTTTCATCCCTGATTTTAAGGGTTTTTCTAATATAAACACTAGATCATCTGCAAAGGCTTGTAGCTTATGTTGTTCTTGTCTGATTTCCAGACCTTTAATCTAATCTTCTTTATGAATGTTTCTTGACAATACTTCTAAGTGTCAAAATAAACAATAATGGGGATAATAGGCAGCCTTGTCTTGTACCTTTTGTATTGTTACATTTTGTGTCGCCTCACCATTAATTATTATTCTGAGCTTTTCTTTTCTATATAATTGCTCTAACCATGTTTATAAATCTGTTCCCAAAATCCATGTCTCTCAATTGTTGTAACATGAATTCCCAATTTACATTATCAAATGCCTTTTGGGCATCAAGAAAAAGCAGTGCCACTTGTTTTTCATTGTATGTTTCATAGTATTCTAATATATCAAGCATCATTCTCATGTTGTTTTTTATATATCTTCTAGATAAAAAAACATTTTGATCAGAATGAATGAACGTATTGAGAAATTTTTCAGGCGTTCTGATATTATAGAAGCAAATATTTTTTAATCTGTGTTTAACAATGAAATTGGTCTATAATTTTGAATTAACGTTTGATCTGCATCTTCTTTTGGTATCAATACTATATTGGCCTCCGTCCAAGATAGTGGGATCTTTGCTTCTGTTAGTACAGCATTACATACCTCTAATAGTGTTGGACCCAAAATCTCCTGAAATTCTTTATACAATTCTGCTGGTAATCCACCAGGTCCCGGAGTTTTGTCAATCTTTTGTTTTTGTACAGCTTTAATTAACTCTGACATTTTTATTTCTTCATTGAGCATATCTTTTACTTCTTCTGATACTTTGGGTAACTCAGAGTTATCCAGATATTGTTGAATTTCTTCCTTTGTATAATCTTGATTTTCTTCATATAACTGTTCATGGAAAGCCTGAGCTATATTTTTCTTTTCTTCATTTTGATGACAGATATTTCCCTTTTCATCTTGCAATTTGCTAATCCATTTCTCTTTCTTCAATTTCTTCAATTTATATGCTAACCATCTTCCTGGTTTGTTAGTATTTTTTAAAAAAGTTCTGTTTTGCTTTTTTATACACTGTGCCAATTCTTCTTTTTCTAGTATATCCAATTTATGTTTAATTAGTGTCATACCTTCTTTTATATCTCTGTTTTGTGGTTTCTTTTGTAGCTCTGTCTCTAAATTACTATATGTTTTTTTCTAGATCTCTTATTTTTTGATTCTTTTTCTGTTCCTAGCTGTGGCAGAAATGATAACCCCTCTTATAAATGCCTTCATTGTGTCCCATAGATTTTGTATAGATGTGTCACTCTTGTAATCTAATTTCTCATCTGATATGGCATTAAAATCTCATACTATGCAAATCTTATCACTTTCTATTTCACGGATAATAGCAATAGCACTTAGACTTATATACCACTTTATAGTGCTTTACAGCCCTCTCTAAGCAGTTTACAGAGTCAGCATATTGCCCCCAACAATTGGAGTCCTCATTTTACTGACTTCGGAAGGATGGAAGGATGGCTCAATCTTGAGCCTGGTGGGATTTGAACTGCCAAATTGTAGGCAGCTGGCTGCAGAAGTAGCTTGCAATCTAACCACTGCGCCACAATAATGCTATGTAATTTCTTATAAAATTTTTCCTGTCCATCATTTGGTGCATATATTACAACTAACAGTCCCTTTTTTTGAGTCAATGTTATTTCAATGATCAAAATCCTTCCTTCTTCATCTTGAAATATTTATTTAGTCTAAATTGTTTCTTTGATGTATAATCCTACTCTTCTTTTCTTCTGTTGTGATAAGGCCACAAAAAGTTTCCCCAATCTAGCCTGTTCTACTATTTGTTTTTGATATTTATTAAGATGAACCTCTTGCAATGCAATTATATTGTAATTCAGATGTTTTAATTTAGCAAAAAAAAAAAAATTCTTTTTCTGGGGTGAGTTTAAACCATTAATATTCAATATGTTTTTTTTGTTTTTTTCAGTCATAGTTATGTTTTATATATTTTTTTAGTTCTTGTGTTTCTTATTGCTCTTGTTTTTCTCACTTCCTTTGGATATAAACAAATAAATATTTAAATATATATACATTCTATGCCATGAAAGGGGTGTTTTGATATAAACATGTCTTTTGACTGTTAATATTGCACTCAAGCATCTCAAGTGCCAAATTATAAAGTACTTTAAATGCAAATTCAAATGTAAGCTTTAACAGAAAATTATAGTGATTATCTGCAATACCTTTGCTAGCTAAATAAATGTTTGTGCTTCAGAATTGTATACAAACTGTGTTTTGATTGAAGAAGGCTTGTCATCACAGTTAAACTGTATGGAGATCCAGTTATTATAGTTGCTAATAGCCCTCTCTTTCCACAAAGGATTATGAACTGGCACAACTGTCCTCAGACCATAAAGAAAACATGTTATTGTGGCAGTCTTATTCAGATGCAGTGGATTGGATTAACTAAGTCTGTAGCCAAGTTCAGAAGTGGCTGGGAAACTATTCCCCCCTCCTCCATTTTTAGTGTTTTTCTTTCATTTTCCTCATTGTTCTTTTTTGCCCTCTGATGGCTTACTGGACTTTTGCAGCCCAAATATGATTACTTCAGTATCCTTTCCCAATTATATCAAGTGAAGAAGTATAGCTAGGCCAACAGAATAGGGTTGTTTCATGCTGTAGATTCTGGATTTTCTTTTTTATTTTCTTTCAAATCAGAGATTTAATTTATGAAAACTGTACAACAAAATAAGGTTGGTTAAGAGTGATAGCTAAATGGCACTTTGGTGCAATGGTTAAAGCATCAACTAGAGCTTTATTTACCATAATCCTTGTGGTAAATAAAGCAAGAGACCCCAACAAATTATCAATATAGGCATGTATATAATAATGTATATAGGATGTATATATTTGTCAATGCCAAAACGTTGTTACGAATATATGTCAGATTTATATTTTTAAAAACTGTAATAAAAACAATTTAAAAAAATAATAAAGCATCATTTAGTGATTTCTAATCCTGCACAAAGCTGAGTGACCTTGGGCTAGTCACTTGTTCTCATCCCTAGGAAGGAGGCAGTGGCAAACCACTTCTAAAAATGTTACCAAGAAAACTGTCAGACATTGTCCAGACAATGGTCAGAAATAAATTCCTAAAAGATTTTTGTTTTATAATTTGACCTCAAGTCAACACACAGTTTGCCAACTTATAACCTAGGAAAATTATTTGTAGAAAAAGATGGTATTAAGGAACTTCTGGTTTGAGCTTCTTCAGCAACAGACCAAAATCCATGATTGTGTGCTGTTTCGATCCGTACTCACTCCTGGAGCAACCTGAGCTGGCTAGATTTGGGGCTAAGCCATCCTATAGAGGTTGTGAAGAGGGGGGAGACCACCAGCAGGTTCAAGGAGAGCCGCATCTCTCCTCCTCAGCTGGCCATTACTCCCTTTCCCTAAGGCAGTTGCAGCAGTGGTCAGAAATGGCCACCTCAAAGAAGAATTTGTCCAGAAAAGAATGTGCAGGAGGAAGATAAGAAGAGAAAGTTTTTGTTGACTGGGTTAAACTGAAAAAGCAACAATTTAAGGTACAACTATAAAAAATAACATTGTTCCCAAAGAAGATTTTGAAGCTGTGAATGAGAGAGAGAAGGGAAAGGGTTTAGCTTTTTTCCCCCTTCCCTTCCTTATACTGACAGCTTACTGACTTAAGCAAGAAATTGACAAAAATCAATTTTGACATCAAGAGGTATTTAAGCTGAAAATGAAATATCAAAGGGATAACAAAGACTTTTGGAAACTCAAAAACCTTTAAAAGCAGGAAAGGAGATAAAAAGAATAAAAGGGCGGGATCTAGAAAAATGGAGGAGAATGCCTGGAACTAAAAGGAACCTACAGTGAAACTTTAATAAGATTCCTAAAAGATTCATTTTAACTGAAACTTTGTAACAAAATAATAGAACCCCAGGAAGAGAAAGTGGGGGAAAAAGGCAAGAAGAAACAGCTTTGGATGATTTGGATTACTTGGTGATTTTTGGATTTTTGACAATTACATTTAAATGACTAAAATCAATCGGGTGGTTGTTTAAAAGTGTTTAAAATGGCATCACTTTCAGAAGAACTAAAAATTGAATTTAAAAAACAGAAAGAAGATGCACAAGAAGGAAGAGGTTCTTTTGGCTTCGTATTTCAATTTTTAGAAATGGAGATCTGGAACTATGAGAAACAACAAGAAATGCTTGTAGAACAAGAAGGTTGGGACAAAGAAGAAGCCATCTTTAATGATCAAGTAATTTTATGTGGAGAAAAAAAGGAAAGGGGGGAAACAGAGTAAAAAGTTTAAGATTTGAAAAAACAACCCCAAAAAAGAAGAGTTTGAAAAATAATTACAATATTAGGAAGCAACAGAAGAGAGGATCATAGAAGAGAGAATTAGAAGTAGAGAGACAAGAAGGCAAAAAGAGGAGTGAGAAGAAGAGGGGGAAGAAGGAAAGGAAAAGAAGTTATAAAAGACAGAAACAAGATATAGAGAAACAGGAAAAAGGTATAAGGATTTAAAGTATAAGTCTACTTAGAGATAATAGGTGAAAATTTAATTGAAAAAGGGATTCTGCAAGGGTACATAAGATAGTATTGTTATATTAGAAATAGAAATAATTTTAGAAAATATGAAACAATGTATGATTAAAATGATGGATAAAATACTTATTGTAATGCAATGGAATGTTTGTTAATAAATAAATGAAATAAAGTGAACGAGAGAATGAAATTAGGAAAGGATGGGAACATTTTAATTATTAATGATTAAAAAAAAGAATTAATTATAGAAAGTTCATAAGTGTTCACAAGGAAGTATGATAATTGAAAAGAAATATTAAAGATGTTAAGATTCTAACTAATATCAATGATAGAATTGAATATGAATGAGTGTTTTATTTACTATTGTCATATACACTTTTTTTTTTAAGAACATAGTGTGTATTTGAAGAAAGTACCAAGCAGAATTCAACTTCCAGAATTGGAAGTTATGTGCTATGTTGAATGTTATAATTTTAAAGGAATAAATTGAAATTTAAATAAGAGTTGAATGGATAAAATTAAAAGATATAAAGGTGTCATACTCCAATTAGTAACTACAGAGGAAAATTTGTTCAATGGGAAAAGATGATATGAAATTTAAACAGGACAGACAAAAGTATAAATATAATGATTGGAAAGACATTGAAACTTAGAAAAAGATATATAATTGAATGTAGATAGATGATTAAAAATAAAGTTGAGAAAACCAAGGGAAGGGAAAAATTATGGAGAAAATATTAAAACAGTAATAAGACATAGAATAGAACACAAAGATGAATATGAAATTGAGCTTGTGTCTGTATGAAGAAGTGATAACCCGGGATCATGCTATTCTCAAAAAAAGATGTTTTATTTGTACTATGTTTTTGTGAAAACCCAAATAAAATTTATATTAAAAAAAAGAAAAAGATGGGTTTTGTGGGAAACCATGTTGCAAAAACATAGATGGCTAAAGTAAATAATAAATTACAACAATGGGTACAATGAAATACATCAACCATGAATGTATGCAATCTCAAAAGGAATTCTTTCATTATGAAAAAGAAAGCCCAATTAAGCTGGTGCAAAAATAATAAAAAGAATGAGTTGTCTAAAATTTAGTTGCCTTTCTCCTCCTTTAAAATTTATCTAGCCTAAACTTCCTATTTCAGGAAGAGGCAAATAGAGAAGTCTTTTTCCATTCTGGAACAGACATTAGTCTGAAATGAAATTAGCCACGAAATACCCATTTTTAAAAAAGAGTTAACAATTTCATTGCAGAAACTCTTCAGCAGTTTCCTTGCAGCCTAAATTATACTCAATCAAAGCTATTAGATAATAAAATTATAAAAAATGAAGAGAATTAATTGGTTGCAAATGATGTTTTAATGCCTTTAAATTAATGCATTTCAAAATACATTTTCACTTAAGTATCGGCATGTTTATTTTTTCTGATGTTATTTTCCCCCTATCTTCTGTATAAACATGAAAAAAAGGTTTTTCCACATGTGCCTTTTTTTTCCAAACCAAACTGCCTCTTTAAAAAGGAATTAAACTTTGCCATCATAGTTTTAACACCTGGTTCATGGTTTCTTGATAATCAGGGCATGATTATGTATGCTAAATATCTCAAAGAGATTAAGAAAATGCTATTAAAACATAAGAATTTTTAAATGGGTTCTGCCACCCCAAGAGCTAATTTAATTTACATATGTTATCTAAAACAATGCTAGCACATGTAGAACAGAATTATAGTGTTTTGTATGCCACAGCTATCTTTATAAGTTATTTCCTAGACCATTGATTTTCTGGACCATGTTTATTCCTTTAGGAAATAATGGAAGAAATTATATCTTTTTTCTGTTTTACTGTCAGGATAGTGAAATATTAGAACTGTGTTATTATGACTCAACAAATAAGAAACCAGAGAAAATTGTTCCTGGAGAATTACTCAAGATAAGAATGTGGACAAAGAAATAAATAATTGAATAAAATTATTATCAATTATCAACACATCAATAAAGGATGAAGGGTGTGAATGAACATTGAGGAGTACAGGACATTCCATGAGATGACTTTTATGTTATGAGCAGTGTTATGTGTACATTGATACATTTCTGAAAAATTCTGAAATCATATGAGGTGAATATAACTATTAATATTCACTACTTCAATGTTTGTCAACTTTAAGATGTGTGGACTTCAACTTGCAGAATTCTCCAGCCAGCAGTTGAAGTCTGCACATCTAAAAATTGCCAAGGTTGACAAACACTGCACTACTTCATTTTTCTTAACAATTCACAATAATGAGGCACAGATGCTCCATTGAAATGAGTGCCTGGAATGTTGTCTTGTAAAAGTTATCTCGGTGATGATTGATTTTTGATGATTCATGAATTTCTGAACAACACATTATCTGGTCATGACCACAAAATCTAGATAAACTTGTTCTTGGAGTGTTTGCTGCATGTATTTTTTTCACTCAAGCTTAGCTTCACACATACTTAATACTATGTTGTAAATACTCCATAAAAGTAATAGTATAGTGTTTGATTATATGGTGAACTTAAATATTAGGATTTTTTTTACCTTCTGCATTTTCAACATTCTATTGTTGAAGGCCATTCTATACATTAAACAGATATGAAAAAAATAATGTATAAATGTATGTACTGAAACTCGTGAAGTAGGAATCTGTAGTTGTTAGGCTAGGGAAAATTGTTATTTAATTATGTATCAGTTTTGTCCTATGGTTCTAGGAATGTATGTAACCTGGAAAGATGTCTGCGAATCTTCTCCTGAATTCTCCTGAGTCTGATGTTCAAGACTGAATAATAGTATAATGCGAAGGTCTGCAGCTAGATTCCTTCACTCTTATTTCTGTCATAATACGAGAAGAAGTTACAGGCCCTCTTGCCTAACTATTAAGCAGGTTGCTAATATTTTGATCAAGCACCAGAACATGGCCCGGTCCCACTGGCCAATGGACACAAAACGTATGCATAAAGGACACAGCGGACGAGCAAAATTTTGGGGCTGGTTCCATCCATTTTCATCCGCTCCAAAAATTGGTGAAAATTTGCATAAACAGAACAGAAAAGAATGGACGTGAATAGTATGTAGCGGGGATGTTAAATGGATGTTCATCGGAAGCCTAGTGGATGGAAGCGGATGACACCTCCGAAGGGGTTCTGGGGGAGAATTTCAAAGCGGACACATAGAGGAAGAGGCGGATGCATAGCGGATGAAGCAGATGCATCACGTACGCCTATAGGAAATAAAGGGGATGCCGCGCAGATATATATCGGATGCAAAGCGTTCACTGCGCATGTGGGGGGTATGAATTGCATCCACTCCGTGGATATAAAAGGATGCAGCATGCAGTCAGCATACAGGGGAAAGACGTGCTGCCACATACATCTTGCAGGAACACCATGGTTCATCAGTCAGGCAAGAAGAGGAAGTCCGTGCCTACTCGTTCAAGCCTGGCAAGATGAAGAAGACCAGAACCAGCATCCCACCCCCTGGCACTGACTCTGAAGCTGCTGCTGCTGCTGCTGTGGTGGACCAGCCCCTAGGCCCTCAAGCCCCTCAAAGCCCTGCTGCTGAAGGCCCTGATACTCAAGCCCCTGAAGGCCCTGAACAATCTCCAGAAGGCCCTGATGCTGAAGCCCCTGAAGGCCCTGCTGAAGCCCCTACCAGAGGAAGGAAGAGGCAAGGGAAGGAGAAGGAAGAGAGGAAACAGTACACCATTTCCAAGGAGCATGAGGATGAGGGGCTGGAATGGCTGAGGGAAAAGGAGTACCTGCGGAGAAAGGGCCACAGACTATATCGGGACACCAAGAAGAAGCAGGCAGCTTGGAGAGACAAGGCAGAGAGCCTGGGGTACACTGCAGAAGTAGTCCTTGGATGGTGGAAGCACATGCACACCTGGTATGGCAAGCTACACCTCAAAAAATCCGGGCAGGCCGCCCTCAAGCTCACTGACCAGGAGATGTACATCATGGCCAAGTGCAGTTTCCTGGAGGGTGAGATCCACCAACGAGGAGCAGCCCCTCTGACACCCCTCTCCCTCAGACAGCCCATAGACAGCCAGTCCTCTTCCAGCCAGGAGCCAGCAACCCTGTCCAGGCAGGTGTCTTCACAGGGCCCCACAGCAGAGACCCCCTCGATAGCTGCACTCCCCATGCCGGCAGACTTGGAGGATCCCGTGGAGGATGATGCCCTGCTGTCACAAATCGAGGAAGAAGCAGAATCCACCAGAGGCCAACCCACCCTCATCCCCAGCTCCAGAGGATGCAGGCAGAGAGGCAGACTGGAGGGCCAGGACCACAGTGTACTGTTGGAGATCAGGGACACAATGAAGACCAGCACAGAACTTCTCTCTCAGTTGGTCCACTTGGACAGAGCATCCTCGGGCTGGAACACCTTCATCACCTACATGAGCCAGACCCTGAGGGATCTGCCTGAGGCCGAGAACCAGGTGATGAAGCAGAAGATCGCAGCACTTCTGCACAAACCTCAAGGCCCAACTGAAGCTGCTCCTACCCAGTCCAGGTCTGCTCCTCCACCCCAGGCAATGTCACAGCCCTTCCACAGCTTTCAACAGCCCCTCACCTACCAAGGCTACAACTACCAGGACTTCCCACAGCACAAGCAGAACTTCTCAGTCCAGGCCCAGGTTCATCGGATGTCACAGACACCACTCCTCACCCAGCTGCAGACCAGACAGCCCCACTACACTTCTCCCAACCCTTCCTCCACCCCACAGCCAAGCCCGTCAATGGACAATCTGTCATCAGTATTGGGCCTGACATCTCAAGTCTTTGATGAAGGGCCTCTCAACCTCACGGGACTGAGTCAACTCTCGGGTAGCTTCCTGAACACACCACCACCTGTTGTACCCTCGGAGCCAAGCACCCCAATGGCGCCTCAGACCAGCATTCAAGCTACAGCCACATCCACAGTCACTGCCCGCTTCACAGCTGAGACCATGGACATGACTCAGAATGACTCAGAATAGTCTCAGAGACTGAGTTGTTTACTTGTTTAATAAAGTTTATCTTTGCTTAAGACATTAATACAGTTTACTTGGTTCATTTTGCTTATTTAATAAAATCATAAAGTTTACCTAAGAAAGTTAATAAAGTTTATCTTTGCTTAAGACACTTCATACAGTTTACTTGGTTCATTTTGCTTACTTAATAAAGTCATAAAGTTTACCTAAGAAAGTTAATAAAGTTTATCTTTGCTTAAGACACTTAGTTTACTTGGTTCATTTTTTTTACTTAATAAAGTGTTGGTGAAAACTTTTAACAAATGGTTAAGCCTTTGCATGCTTGTGGGATAGATAAGGATAGTTGTGGGATAGATAAACCTTCAGTGCAAGCATAGTGGGACTGTATGGTCCACCATCCTAGCGATCCAGATGATTTTCTCCCCCTTTTTATAGAAAATATTGGCTGTGCACTAGGTGTCCTTCTACATATTCTAGACATACTGCAGACATCCTAAATATATGAGACATCCCATATGCAAACGTTTTGTTCGTTTTTAATACTTTATATATGAGATGCATACGCTTACATCCTTTCTATTTCTGTGCTACTAACACTGTGTAGACGTTCTGTGTACCTTTTGTTTCCTCCCTCTTTCCATTTTCAGCTGCAGTGGATGTGAGTTGAGGGGATGGCCAGAGGATGCAGAGAGGATACAGCGGACGTTTAATGGATGATAACAGACATAGAACGTTTGTTGCCCATATATGTCGCAAATGTACATTGTACGCGGCGGAAAGTTCATCCGTTCAAAAAGTTTTGTGCAACTCAAAACTTTTTGCGTGGATGAAATCGCAGTGGACGGATGCTCGACGGATAGAGCGTATGAAACACGTATGCAGTACACAATGGATGCATAGCATTTTCCAATGGATGGCAAGCTTTTTTTTACGTTTTACATCCTCTTTGCATCCGTAAGTGCAGTGGGACCGGGCCTAGAGACTACCAGATGGACCAGTTAGCCCAGGCAATGAACTAAGAGGTGGGACACAGCCAGGGGTGGGATCCGACAGGGTTAACTACTGGTTCAGTGATTTACGAGATTCAGTGCACTGCACATGCGCCTGTAAATCATCATCAGCTTGGTGCCTGGACAGCTGAGCAGCACTGCGTGCAAAGAAGCATCCTTTGAAAAAGGACTTTTTTCCTACTTTTTAAACTACAGCTGTGCCTTGCATGGCAGCTGAAGTTGAAAAAGCAGGAAATAAAGGTCAGGTAAGAGCCCAGGCAGGCGGATCGGCCAAAACTGCAGCAGACATAGAACTGGTTCTATGTCTGCTGCTCTTCAGAGCTACCGGTTCTACAGAAGTGGACAGAACCGGTAGAAACCCACCCCTGGACACAGCCACAGCCAGTTCCCTCTATGCCTTAGTCCTGACCCCAAATTTCTGACTACTGCTGAAGCAGATTCTGCAGATGCCAAATACAAGACTCATTTTTTTGACAAAGAGGATGAGAATTTGAGGGAAAAAATTGCTTTCTTTGTTCAATATGTACCACACATGTCCCTTGTGATCAATTAATTTATTCAGTGACAGAACCTGAGTAGGGTATATAATTTGCCTAGGATTTCTAAGCTGAAATAAAGACTGCCTGATCCATCAACCTATCCATTTTGGATGTTGTGTCCAATTTTCTAACCAATATTATATATTAACTGGAAAGTGGACAACTTTATTTGTTTCTCCTAAGCTCCATCTTATGTCTTCTTATCTTTTTCTGCTCAGAAGTAACTTTTATTGTTCAACAGTAAAGTAGAATAATTTGGAAAGATTCTACCATATTATCATCCAATTTATTAATTCCCTGAATTTAAGCACTGGATAAATTGCACACATAAATACAAATATTTCAATATTCAACATTGGTTCTTTGTCAATTGCTATCCAGAAAGATAGTGACCACCTACTTGTTGTTCTAAAGCAGCAAGCTGGGACCCAAGGTCCAAGATCCATGTTCACAAAAAAATATCCAAACTGCCAGATTAATTTCCATATTATAAACATAAAAATTGCTATAGCCTTTCTTTTGAAGTAAGATCATATTCTTACAACGTATTGAGGAGTAGATATGACAATATATTTCCACAATGTATTGAGTGTAGTCTTTTATATTTGCATGTCAATGTGTCTGATGAAGTTTTTGACTATATAATTCATGATTTCATTTTGCTAAGTGTTGTTGGCTCTAAGTTGCACTTATATCTTTCATTCTGTTAATCTTTAGAAAACTGTTAATGAAGTACATGATGTATTTTTGGAATAATGTCATATTATGTGTTTCTTGTTGATAGTCTATTAGATACAAACGAAAATATTATGAAAATGTACATAACCCAATTCTTTTGTAAGAGCATCACAATACATAATATTGTATTTTTTAATTAATGTTAACTACATTGATTTTTTTTTATTTTTCTGCCAGTGCAGGTTTTTTTTAAAAGCAAGTTTGGCTTCTAAAAATGGAGAAGTAAGTTCCACTTTTTTCTTTCAGTCCTAGCAGTGGTCCCCAATGCTTTGTTCTCCCCAATCCCTAAAGTGCCTTGAAGCTACTGTCATTAAACTATCAAAGAACAACAATAGTGTAAGGTATTTCATTCTGAAATGGAATAATGGCAGATTAACAACCAATAAAATTTAGAGGATGGATCTGATTTTAGCGTGTTTCAGTGAGTAAATGCAATCTGTTTGCTTTGATATAATAGACTACAAGTCAGTATGTAGATATCTTTTACAGCTTGTGCTTTAGTTTCTTTGGGAAGGAGGGAAGCCTCCAACTTGACTTGGCAAGAGTTCAGAAACCACAACTATTCTGTGCATGGCCTGACCATTTCTAAAATACATTTTGCGCTTTTGGTAGATGTTGTAATGCTTTTAGCACAGTGTGAAATCTTGGCTTATACCAGTGTCTAAAATAAGACACTGTTGACTCTCTTTTTGTGAGAGGATGTTAACTTATGAAAAGCCATTACTTTGGGAGGACAGACAGACATAAATGTATGTTATGTTCAAATCAAATTTCAGCAGTGATGGAATTCTGAGATTTTACTGGCAAAGTTTTGCTTTCACATGTGCTTAGTCTGTATTTCTTCTTTTTCCCCTGTGTTTTCTCATGATTTCAGAATGTACATGTGGCAATTGATTTCACAAATCTGAGTTGCAATAAAGAGCTATTATTTAATCTCTTGGATTTAGCACACATCTTGCTGATTTTGTTACCAATTTGATATTCTGCTTTGTAGTAAGTTTATTTTTATTAGTATTTATACCCAAAGTCACTTTTAGAAAGCAAACCGAACATGAACCTAGATTAGGGATTGCTCTCTGATCTTGTGAATCTAATTACTGATGAACAATAGGATTTCCAGAGAGCCATGCATAACAATACTATTGAAGATTATGAACAATGAATACTGATATCAATTTTAACAAACTTGAGATATGTATTAAGGAATGGTTCAAATGATTGCTTGGTATTGTATATGGAGGCCAGTATGGATGACTTAAAAAAAAAAATCAGGTGCCAGATCTAAATTTACAGATCTACTGGATGGAAATTCAGGTGACATCTAGTGTATTAGATGTTTATTATTTTCAGAACAGCATATCTCTAAATGTCATTTAGGAAGAAATGAAATTTGAATTTTGGGTTTTGATGATTAGATGTGTTTATGATTATAGATTACCATGTATTATTAATTTTAGAACAAAAAGTTAATGTTTTTCTATTTCTAAGTATGTCTAAGAAAGTTGGACTCTTTCAATTTTCCTTTTATCTAAGTCCTGTACTATTCCTCCATTTCTTTGTTTCTAATTTATTTATTTTTTCATATTTTACCTTGCCTCCTCAATCTCTCACATGCAGAGGAGGCATACTGCTGGTCCTGTCAGTCCAATTATTCTGGTAGGCAGGGTCTAGGAGAAAGGCCTTTTCTGCCATTGCACCTGTCTTTTGGAAAATCTTGCCTTCTGGTCTGAGGTTGGCCCCAACCCTCCTGATCCTTCTGTAGGAGTCTAAAGATCTGCCTCTGCCACGGTTACCCTGCGGTAAGATGGGCAGTCAATGAATATACTTACATCTATCTGTATCTGTCTGTCTCTCGATCATCTATAGAGAGAGATTGTTCATTAAGGAAAAGATCAGGGGTTTTAAGCATAGAAATAATTTTATTTGCCTGGCAGAGGATTCCTCCAATTCTTTCCCTTTAATATTCTTCACACTATTCCAAATGTCTCCCTTTTGCTGTTGAATTTTAGCACATGGTGTTTCAGGTCTTTTTTCAGATTTTGGAAGGGTTTTAAGAGTGGAAATGGGAGAATGCTCCTATGGGGGGGAAGGGAGGGGGGAAAGAGTGAGAGAGTGAATCATGATGCCAAATTTTAGCAATATGGTCTCAAAGCATGAGAAAGCTGCATTATTACCCTAGCATAACTGTATATTTCCACATCTATTCTGGCAAATATACCGGTAATTAAATTTCTTTGGGATATTTACTGCTGAAATCCATAAAAGAGCTATAAAAGTCAAAATTCTGGAATGTCATCTAGACATAGCTGTTGCTTTATTACTTTGGAAATGACAAAACAAAAGCCCTACAGATCAGAATACTAGAGTATGAGGACTAGTTCCCTGTTGGCATGTAGATGATCTCCAGGCCAGAAAAGGCAGCATTTTCTCAATGAGGCAGATTTTAACCATTGATGGATAAATTATTTCAGAAAGATTTTTCATTGTCTTTGTCCATTGTTTTGATATTTAAGGGATGTTTAGAGGCAAATTGTCTCTGACCAAGAATTATGGTTATAGCTCTTAGAAGGTTATATGTCCTCTGTGATTTGCCTAATCTAATTTTAAAATGCTGAAGCTCATATTCAGATGGCAGTTCAAATCCTAATATTGTAACTAGTGCAGATTAGATTAACGAGTTGAAGGGTTCAATTAAGATTACAGAGAATCCACCCTCAACCACTGATGATTCTGTGTTTATTTATTCTGATCAATCTAAAAAAAATTACTAGGAAAGAACGAAAGAGGGAATGCAAAATATGTCATTTTGAGTTCCCTAAGGAAAAGCATATAATATTGAATGTTTAATATGCAAACTGATCCTTATTAGTCACAGATTCTTATTGGTGAGTTTGGTTACTGTCTTAAGTATATTTGTAACCTCCAAGTCAATTGTCACAATGCACCTGCAATCATTTGAATTGCCTGATGTGCATGTTCCCAGCTGAAGTTGTAAAAAGAGATGCTTTAGTATCTTGTTTCCGTTCATGATATAAACGAGCGGTCTGTGGGAACAATGGTTGGTATTCACTAATTCAGTGTTCAAGCAACTTTATAAACCATAACTTAGATGATTTTCTCCCCCTCTCCCCTCCTTCCCTCTTTGTTTCTGTCTCTATTTCTATCTATCATCATTTTTATTATTATAGAATCATGTGGTAACTAGGCACTGTATTTATTTAGGAGCATACAAACATCACAGTGAATGGGGATATCATATGAATGGAGAGGATGATGTTCTAAACTTTTCTATTTCAGAAGTATAGGCATTTTTGTTGCTTGGTTGGTTTCTAGACTATGTTCATTCTGCAATAGAACTTTTGAAGTTTTCACATGATTGCTGCATTGTCCAATTTTTTTGGGGGAAGGAAAAAGTTGGGAAAGTAGAATTGTATTAATTCCTCCTTTAATCTTATTTCTTGAAGGGGTTCCTATTTGGGTCTGTAGATGACTATTTGGGTCTGACGATATAAAGCTATTAAACACCACAGTCAATACTGCTACACTTCAAAAAGACCTTGACTATGTATCAGAATGGTCAAACAAATGGCAACTTCAAATCTTAACAAATAAATGCTCTGTCTTACATATTGGCAAAAAAAATCAAAAAATAAAATACAGGCTGAATAGTCAAGACCTTGATGATGATCCAAACTCTGGTAATATTACACTACTAGAGCATACAAACATTTGCTAGACCAATACTCAAATACAGCTCATCAGTCTGGAACCCATATTACATATCTGATATTAACACAGTTGAGAAAGTCCAGAAATATTTCACAAGTAGAGTTCTCCACTCCTCTACCCATTGCAGAATACATTATGCCACCAGACTTGAAACTCTAAACCTAGAAAACCTAGAACTACGCCGCCTTCGGTCCGATCTAAGTTATAGTATATAAAATCATACATTGCAATGTCTTACCTGTCAATGAATACTTCAGCTTCAACCATAACAACTCAAGAGCAAACAATCGATACAAACTCAAGGTTAATTGCACCAAACTTGATTGCAGGAAATACGACTTCAGCAACAGAATGGTCAATGTCTGGAATACTCTACCTGACTCTGTGGTTTCTTCCCCAAACCCCAAAAACTTTAACCTTAGACTTTCTACTATTGACCTCACCTCTTTCCTAAGAGGTCTGTAGGGGGTGTGTATAAACGCACCAACGTGCCTACTGTCCCTGTCCTATTGTTTCTTTTATTTTTCTTATATGTACCCATTTCATGTATTCATAACTATGTATGTACCAAATAAAATAAATAAATAAATATACCTGGGTTTAAAACTTTATTTGCTTTTATTTGCATATTGTTTAACTTTTAAAAAGAGTGTTGATTAACTATTTATGTGTTTAAGAATAAATGTTTTGTTCTTTCAGAAAAATCAATGATGTTAGGAGTATTTGTTATATAAAAAGTACAGGAGATCAATGATAATTACAAATTAACATGCACATATAGCTACAGTTATTTGTAAACTTGTACATAAAATAAATTTGTAAATGTTGTTTTAAGTGTCATATACCTATCTAGGTTTAGTCCTCTTTGCTCTTAGAATTATCTGTAGTTCTTTGCATAAATACATGTGTATTAATCTGACTGAAATTAATTCATTTAATGTGTATATCTACAGAAATGCCTGATATTTACACAACAGTGTCACTGTTGAATATAACTACTTGAAAGTCAGTGGTGCTTAATATCCATACAGTATAGAGAATAATAATATAGAAAGACATATTCTTGCAAGCTCTCTTTGTTCTTTCAATGCCTGACTGCTAGTCTTCCCTTTTAGATATACATGTGTAATGTTTCGGCCCATTGCCAAAAATAGGCACTCAGCACTGAAATTCAAGAACCATGGAATTTCTGGAATTTGCTATCTTTCCTTTCTGGTGATGATGAAAACTGTATGGGTTTTTGTCTTTTGTTTAACCCACCATGTAAAAACTTATATACTCTGTGTAGCTTATATTACTGTCTTATATGCTCTAATGCCCCAAATCATACAACAAATAATGCATTTCATTTCTCTAAGTTATAGCTTTTACTGATTCTCTTCCACAAGAAGTCAATTGCAACTTCCTAGCAGATAATATGGTAGTGTTTGAAACTGGGATGAACAATGTGGACAGCAGTGATCTGCTTATATGTTGTATTTAATGATATTTATACTACTTTTAGTAATATTTTATAATTACAGGAAATGGATGACACAAGGCAACACTAATGATAAAAAGCATTGAAATAGAAATTAAATATTAGGAAACAAATAAAACAATTTTAATTGTAAAGATACAAGCAACATGGTTATAGTCATAATTGGGAAGAAATAGGTACTAGGAAGTGTTGTTATAATCTAGTACTAGGGGAATAATAGTAATACAGTCTTAGTAAATAAGTTGACAGTCTTGTGGGAATTAGTTGTTTAGCAGAATGATGGGATTCGGGGGAAAAACTGTCCTTGTGTCTAGTTGTTCTGGTGTGCAGTGCCCTATAGTAGGGGTCTCCAACCTTGACAACTTTAAGACTTGTGGACTTCAACTCCCAGAATTCCTTTGCTGGCTTAGGAATTCTGGGAGTTGAAATCCACAAATCTTAAAGTTGCTAAGGTTGGAGACCTCTGCCCTATAGCGTTGTTCTGAAGGTAGAAGTTGAAACAATTTATGTCCAGGATGTTAGGGGTCTGTATATATTTTCACAACCCTCTTTTTGACTGCAGCATACAGGTCCTCAATGGAAGGCAGGTTTGGCTGCAGAATCAAACCAGACTGTTATAGAAGTGCACATGACAGACTCAATAATTCCTCTGTAGAATTGAATCAGCACCACTTTGGGCAGTTGGAGCTTTCTGAGTTGTTGCAGAAAGAACATTCTTTGCTGTGCTTTTTTGATGACCCAACATTGATGGCATGTGATATTAAAATGGTACATTTGATTATTATAGCCTTTCTGAAAGTTAGATCGATTTGTTCAAATCTTCTTTCATTTTCAAACTGTGTTTCTCACAAAATAAGGCCAGGACTTTTTTTTTTTTTTTTGAGCCCAGAAAAAATGGCTAGGACATCTTTTCGGGGGTGAATTAATTTCTTCCCCCCCCCCCACACCAGTGCCGTCTCCAGCAACAGCATCTGAGTCGCTCCCGCTTTTCCCCCATCCCCAAAACAACAGGAAAAAAAACATTTTGAGGTACCTGGGAGCGCCGCGCGCTGTGTTTTGGTTTAATCCTGAGCGGAATTAGTGGAATTAATCCCAAGTGGAATGCAGAAATGGGCTGCGCACCGGGACTTTTGCAAACTTGCAGAGCCCAAGGCTAGAGCACCAAGGGTAGCAGCAGCAGAGATGCTCGCTTGGCTTTTCTCACGCCCACCCAGCCGCTTGGGATTAAACCAAAACGCAGCACGCGGTGCTCCCAGGTATCTCAAAATGTTTTTTTTCCTGTTGTTAGGGGAATGGGGGAAAAGCGGGAGTGACTCAGACGCTGTTGTTGGAGACAGCGCTGGCAAGACAGGTGCCAGTACCGGTAGGAACCGTAGAAGCTACAGAGGCCTGACAAGTAGCTGAAATGCTGCCAGACATCCACGCCAATGCCACCTGCTGAGTAAGGGAGGGGTAAGGGAGTCCTCCATGTTCCACCATGATTGGCTGTTAGGAGCGGCTGATGGTGAGGCGTAGCTGCCCGTGGGCACCCCTAATGGCAAGTTCCCCCTGCCTTCCCCCCAAATTTTGCATGTTTTAAACTAGGCCTAAATTTAGGGGGAGGGGCTTAATTTCATTTTATGCCTAGAAAACATGCTGGGTCTTCCTATTGGGGGGGCGTATTGTTGGAGAAACATGGTAGTAAAAACTAAGGATAGCAAATACAGTAGCAATAACGATGATGGCACAAAAACAGACATTATGAAAATTAAATAGTCTTACCTGGCTATGTATAATTAAGTACAATTATTCTTATAGAAAAAGCCCAACATACACAGTAGCAATGTTCAATTCTGTCATTATCATCCTGAAATACGATTGCCTGATAGAAATAAAGTTGGTATATTCATAATTGTAAAAGAATAAAAAAGAAAAAAGAAATATGAACCACTTTATAGATTGACATTAGTGTTAAGTATGACTCATCTACTTTATTAATAGTTTGATTTTTATTATGCTAATTTACCATTTTATTTTCATTTGGACATGCTGTATTAGTATTTTAGCTTTTGACTATAAATAAATACTACATACCATCTCACCCATATATACATTTAGTGTTTCATCTTTTCTTTCCAAATCTACAAATAACTGGCATTGTTGTAAGTTTTTGTAGAAAAGTTAATAAACATCTCTCTTCCTCAGCCGGGATAGAGAGCTCCTGTAAATAACTATGGCCAAACTGAACGGCTGGCAAAATTATTCTTCTGGGAAAAAGAAGTGTTCTTCTAACAATTGCTGGATGTATGAATCAAATCTGGCATGAATGAGTCCAAATATGCACCTCCAAAGTGATACTTTATTTGTAATAATGTTTTAGGGTTTAGATTTTTTTTTGAATATTACATTTTACTCAAGTTATGATGGAGTATCTCGCCTTTGGAGAGACACTACCACCAATTGGTGCATTCTTCTTTAATTTGGTAGGATATGCTGATTTGTAACATGATTCAAGAATTTACTTTCTAATTGATAATTGGTTCAGTCTTCCTAACACCTTTGCCTTCCCAGCCTCTCTGTTTTCACTTGTTTCTGCTTATCTTACCTTTCACATAACATGTGTGATTTGTGTCTTTCATTGTGTATATAAACATAAGGACTGTTTCCCCATATCAGACACACCCACACACCCACCACACACTGTAATGCTTACCAATGCATTTTTGTCTCTACTTTCACTAAAATACTTTTTTAAAAATTTAACTAGATTAAAGATTTGTATATTTCAAGAATTACATATAAAACAAATTAGAATTGCATAACAGAGGAAGGAGGTGGTGGTGGAAACATCACCAAAATCATTTTGTCTTTTGCTGGATGGCACAATAATAGTTTATGGGAATCATTCTGCTTCTATGATTTTAGGAGCAATTTAGGAAATATCCTAGAAAGTCTTTTTAAAATCTTCTGAGAACAGCTTAGTCTTTCTTGACTAGATTGGCAGTGCAAGATCAAAGAATAAAAGAATCTGTTATTGTCTGTTTCTAATCTTACAAAAAGAAGCAATTGGTTTTTGAAGCTTGACAAATATTGTATCACGATAAATAGGCAACATGTTTATATATGAAATAGCTTTTCAAAGAGTTGACACTGAAGAGATTTACAATAATAAAACCTGAATCAGAAATTATTAAATTAACATATTTTTTCTTCAAACAATTTAGAATTATACTAATCAACTTAAATGCACAGCACAATTACATTTTTAAGCAGACTACTGAGACTTGGAGTGCCAATTTACAAGTAAATGAGTCAACAAAAGTATATCAAAATATGTAGCAAGTACATTACATTGTCTAAGGGAATTGCTTTGGAAAATTGAGTCTTCTACAGTCTTAATTTATGAATGTTAATTCTTCTATAATTTTGTTACTAATTAGCTATTGATTGTTGTTATATAAGAATTCTTGATTAGATTATCTATTCATTTGGAATGCAAGATCAGTTCCTCTCCAGATTAAATCCTTATTTTCATAGTACACAGCTTTATCTGTTAAGAACAGATCATGCCAAATCAATCTTATTTTATTTTTCAACATAGTGACTAAATTAGTGGACCAGCAAAATACTGTGGACATAATATGTTTAGATTTCAGCAAGGCATTCGACAAAGTAGACCACAACCTACTTCTCAGTAGGCTAGAAAAAAGTGGAACAGATAGTACCACCACTAGATGGACTCGCAACTGGCTGGCAAACCGTACCCAGTGAGCAGTCCTTAATGGGTCTAAGTCTACATGGAGGGAAGTAAACAGTGGGGTACCACAAGGTTCTGTCTTTGGCCCAGTATTCTTCAATATCTTCATTATGACTTAGATGAGGGAACAGAAGGGGAACTTACCAAATTTGCAGATGGTACTAAGCTGGCAGGAATAGCTAACGCCCAAGAAGATAGGCTCAAGATCCAGATGGATCTTGACAGGCTAGAACACTGGACCATTTCTAACAAAATGAAATTCAATATAGAGAAAAGTAAAGTCCTACACTTAGGCAAGGAAAAACAAAAGTACACATATAGACTGGGTGAAACCAGGCTCAATAGCAGTAACTGTGAGAGGGATCTTGGAGTCTTAGTCGACAACCAGCTAAGTATGAGCCAGCAGTGTGCAGCAGCAGCCAAAAAAGCTAATGAAATCCTAAGTTGTATTAACAGAGGGATTCAATCAAGATCAAGGGAAGTACTAATACCACTCTATAAAGCCTAAGTCAGATCACACCTAGAGTACTGCATCCAGTTTTGTTCACCACATTATAAAAAAGATGTTGAGACTCCAGAAAAAGTACAGAGAAGAGCAACCAGGATGATTAGGGAACCGGAAAATAAAATATATGAAGAATGTTTACTGAAACTGGGCCTGGCTAGTCTAGTAAAGAGAAGGACCAGGAGAGACATGATAGCGGTCTTCCAATATTTGAGGGCTGCCATAGGGAGGAAGGGGTCAAGCTATTTTCTAAAGCGCCTGTAGGCCAGACAAGGAATAATGGATGGAAACTGAATAAGGAGAGATTTAACTTTCTAATAAGGACAAACTTTCTGACAGTGAGAACAATCACCCAATGGCACAGCTTGCCCTCAGAAGTTGTGGGAGCACCATCACTTGAGACTTTCAAGAAGAGATTGGACTGCCATTTGTCAGAAATAATGTAGGGTCCCCTGCTTGGGTAGGGGCTTGGACTAGATGACCTACAAGATTATCTGATTATCTGTTTTATCTGTTATATCCACATTCTGTTTCTTCATTTTAAATGAGAATTTTCTGGTAACCGTTCTCTTTATAGTATATTAAAAAACCATTGAATCATTCTTGTCTATATACTTATTCATACCCTCCTAAAAGTCTAGAAGATTAGAGAAATCTGACTTTGCAGAAACTGTGTTGGTTCTTTTTTAGCATAGTATGTATGTCCTTATTTTCTGTTGAATAAAATTTCTACTGTTTGCCCTAGAGCAAACATTTAAGTAGCTAGCTTAAAGCTACTTTTACCATTCTTATATCATGTCAACAATTTCATAACAATCAACCGTCATAGCTGAGTTATAAAGCATTCAGTTAACACAATTTATGATTCTTCTTGAAACTTTTATCTCTACCTATTGGCTACAATATACTTCTATCACAATCATTCCTCGTCCTCACTTAGTACCCAATCTTTGCATTCACTTTACAGATATGTATTTGCCTATCAATATGGTGAGGAACATGCAATAGCACAAGAAAATACTTGTGGTCTAAGAAAACACTTTTTAAAATAATTCCCTCAAAAACATCAGCATATATTATTTCAGTTTCAATTTCAGTAATAATAAATTATTTTAGAAAGTAATAAGTACCAATCCATTTTATAGTTCTCCTTGTTTTCTCATGAGGATAATGTAGATTGTATTTCAAAGGTATTATTAACTTTGGTTTGTGTTTCTAAATTTAGACTAATTACCCTTTCTTGAAATTAATCTCACCAACCTCTTTTTGTGCAAATATTGCTGAAATCCTGATCAGTACTTAAGGAGAAAAGTAGGAGGGAGATTGTCCTTGTCTGCCAAGTTTCAGACACAAAAGCAGACATGTTAGACTTTGAAATGTCAGCAAACTAGGTCACCAAATAACCTGTGATAAATTTGGTCTCTGTACTTAAAAATAAAGAAAACTGTGTAATCAAACTGCTGGTGCTTTTGTCTTTTTACACTATGTGTGGAATCACTTCAGCATAACTCAAACTGCTGTTTGGCTGTCACTTCTATTTTCTTCTGTCTGGCAATTACCCATATGACAGAAAAGCATCCACTCAAACACAATAATATCTTTGACTCATTTCTACATTTTATAAAAAAAAAAAAGTTTGTTACTTGATATGTAGAACCTGATCATCACTGGTAATATCAGAAGCAGAACCTCTGAGGGGATTGGAGTGCATATAAGAAAGGAACTGGCTCCTAATTCAACAGGTCGAGAATATGGGGTTTGGAATCAAATTTAGAAAAACGATAAACACTGTATGCTCAAACCAAAAAGCCAAGGTGATTATAAATGGAGAAACTATGGAAAGTTTTAAAATAATGAAGGGTGTATGGCAGGGATGTCCAATGTCTACTCTACTTTTCATTTGGACTCTGGAAGTGCTATAAACTCAGATCAGACAAAACACGGAAATAGGTGGATTGAAGAAGATTAAAGGAGAAGAATATAAGGTACAGGCGTTTGTGGATGGCCTGGTGTTTTTTATTGAAGAACCAATGGAGACAGGTATAAATTTGTTACAAGAATTGGAGGAATATGGGGCAGTAGCAGGATTAAAAATTAATAAGGAAGAAACCAAAATGTCAGCTAAAAATTTGACAGAAAGACAGAAAAAAAAATTTAGAAGAAAAAACGGGATTGCAGATGGTAAAAAAACCTAAATATTTGTGAATTTAGCAATCAGGAAGATGTTCCTCTATAAAGGAGGACAATTATAAGAAATTACTTCAACAGATCAGGAAGGACTTGACAAATTGGGGAAAATTACAACTATCTTTATTAGGGCAGATAGCAGCAATAAAAAATGAATAAGAAAGGAACTGGCTCTATTTGTATTATATATTTTAAAGACTGCAAACCCTCAAACTCTCAGCTCCAAAGTATTTAAATCTCATTGCATCTCCTTAATTCTTTTTCAACATTCTAACCTTCTCTTTCTGTGTACATTTGCAAGCGATGGCAGAAGTATCTTCTTTTCCTCATCTTTAGACAAATGCAGCAATGCCCAGTTTTGGAATTTCAGGATTAGAGAAGTAAAGAGAACATTAAAACGATATCACCACCCCTAGACCTACCCTGATCATTCTCTGAATCTGTTAAAGGATATTTTAAATAACAACCATGCATACAAAAAGAGGGTTGTATTTGGAAAATTGTGGAGAACAGGTTACAGAACCTTATTTTGTCCCAAGGGCGAGAATAATGAATATTTGGATCTACTGATATATCATTCAGTGATTTTCAGCAAAGAAGCAAATTCCATTAATTCTCCAATAAAAATGTGCATTCCCCTTCACTTAGGCTATGAAAATAAAAGTCTGAAAAGAAAATGATAGGGATATAACTTGGATCTGCATATAATTTCTATCTGTCAGGGTTGATCCAAAGCTTCATGCTTTGTTCATGGCTCCTCCTTTTCATCCTTGTATAAACAACTTGAGAAGCAGAAAAAACAGGTTCTGTGTCACTGCCAGCTATGGGTTAGTGTCTTCCTATGTCAAAGGCAACAGCTTAACTTATTGGGTACAAGAAGACCATATGACATAACTCACTATCTCCCTGCTGCTCTTGCCTTTTAACATATACAACCTGAAGCATCTTTCATTCTCTGTCAGTTGTTCAACATCATATGTTCAACAGTCTCTTCCTTACCCTCTCCTTTGTATATTTTCTTTCTGACTCCAGTTGATAAACCTTGTGCTCTAGCAAATCAAATAATCTTAAGGATTCCATCCACCATTGCCTCCTCTCCTTTCTTCAGATATCCCCATTGCCAAGAAACAAACTTAAAACCCAATGAAACAAGAAAAGTTTGAAAAAGTTTGCAGCTATAAAATTAGCTTGAAAAATTACACCAAAGTATGATGATATTACTTCAAAATCTATTTAGGTAGACAGACTTGGGGAACAAAATGTTTTCAGAGTTTATCAAAAATTAAACAGAACTTTAGATCTTTTTTCTGTAGTTGTATAAGAGAGTGCTTGTATAGTAATACATTACGCAGTTGACAAATATCCATTTTATGCCTAAATTCGTATATACATTAATGAAAATAGAAGGTTTATTGCTCCACACATGGCATATTTAATGGGGATGTAAATTTAATAAATAAAGCCATAATCTAGCCATTTTCAAGTTAATGGTAATGATTTTGCCTTTATCAATTTTTGTGTTTTTTAGAATTACAGTTGAGCCATAAACTGAGATCCATGCCATTTTTATAAATCTAATTAAAATCATTTCTGCTCAGCACTTCAAAAATATCCTAGTAGGCTGAAGGCTGCAGAATTAAATGGCTTCTTTGGGAAAGTTTTGAGTGATTAAAAAAAGTTTCAGAACTTTGTTGTACAGTTGCCCTCATTATTTCAATTTTTCCTCTTCACCGACATTTTGATTCATGGAGTTAAAGCCATAGCATAACTATTTGGCAGCAACTAATATGGAGCTGGAAAGAGTCCCAATGATTTGGCATAGGGTTGCAGCCTAAATTTAGAATCATGCCTGTTTCCCAGTTTCATAGAAATAAATGCCACTCTGCTCTAATATCAGAGAAAGTCTTGTAAAAGTGATCTAGGTCAGTGAGCAAGCATGGTGATTACCCTTGTATTTATAGTCATATTTCTGAAACCAGATGTCTGGATGTATAATCATGGGAGAAGCTTCAAGGCTGTAAATTTTGGAAGAACTACAGTGTGGCTTATTCACCAAGAGAAATTGCTGATCACTACCCACCAGTGGTGATGGTGCTGACCTAAAGCCAGCCAGTATAAATAATTTATTACTCATCCAGTAACAGATATTCATTATAATCCTTAGATGCTGCTAGTTCATTCTGTTTATACAACTATTTAGTGGTCATTTATTAAAAATAAAATTCATGTACACTTATTGGAAGTACAACCTGGCAAGAAAGAGATTGGCACAAATATAGCAGAAAACCCATACCAACACCAATCATATTTCTCATGACAGTAATATATTATAATTTTTTAATAACACACAATATTAAAACTGAAAGGAATTTCTCTAAAAAAATCTACTTCTTCAACTTCAGCAATATCATCATTGCTGTCCAAGCCACAATTTAGATATATTGTATAAAAGTTTTGGCTGTGTTTTTAAGTTTAAATAAATAATCTGACTTATTTAAGAATTTTATTTAGAATTAATTAACTAAATAAATTATATCTAATATAAGATAAAATCTGTATCTTGTTTTTGAAGACTTCAAGTAAGAATTCACAACCATCTAGATTCAGAAAGACAAGTTCCAGATAGCTCCAATACTCCAGGCTGCATTTTTGGTTGAGAAACAGATGACAACCACAACCTCTTTTTCTATTGTAGAAACTGGTTAGAGTATCAAACTATTGTTCGTTGGTCACTAATTTCCCAATAAACACCATTGCACCAATACCATCCATCAGCGTCCTCTTGAGTGTTTATAAACTTGTCTTTTAAATTTATTTAGACATCTTGTCTTCTTTCAGCCTCTTTTTTACTGCCTTCCATTTTTCCAAGCATTAGGGTCTTCTCCAATCTCATTATATTTCTAAGCTATATCAGGTTTAGCTGCACTATTAGTGCTCCCAATGAGCAATTTTAGAAAGTATTGAATTTTTCCAAATTATTTTTATAAAATTACTTTAAAAGTTTCTATTTCTATTGAATCAAAATGAATATATATGTATCCAAAGGCCTTAGCATATATTATTGACTTCAGTAATGGAGGACTACAACATTTCAGTGGATCATTAGATGGTAGGAGAGGGGTGGGGTGAGGAGACACTTTGGCCCCATCTACAGGTAGTTGGATTTGGAAACTCAGATGTATTGTCATGCCCCTGTCGGAGTCTGAATCCAAGGAAGATGAACAGCTGACAGGAAGTGGGAGTGTGGCTCCATTGACTGTGGAGGAAACTGGGAAAGGGCAAAGTCCAGTTGGGCAATGCAGGGGAGAAGTAGAACAAGGGAGAGGGAGTTCAGAGGAAGACCCAGGCCCACCCCCTCTTCATCCTAGGGCATGCAGGGAGGAACAGAAAGAGAGTAACGTGGGTTGTGTGGTTTATGGGGGAAGAAAGGGCCCTGATTCTCTTTATTAGCCACAGCTGAAAAAAGAGTTTAGAAGAAATGCATGCTGAGTGTAGCAGCTGCTGGGAGCAAGCATGAGTTTATTTTCTGTTGACTTTGCTTATCTGTGTTCCTGTCATCTACCCAACCATGTTGAGTTATTGCCATGCCTTCACATCTGGAATTCTTGCTCCTGCCCTGTAGGACTAATTACCTCATTTTGCCTTAATTGGACTTATAGTTACAGTTTTTGTTGACCACGTTTTGGACTTGATTCTCTGCAGCCAAAGGCTGTTCCTGGGAGAGTTTTTCTCCAAGCCAGAAAGTAACCAGGACATTGGGGGTAAAGTTGGAGCTAATAAAGAGACTCCTACTGATTATTTGACTGTGTTGCCTTTATGCCATGCCCTGGGTCATCACTTGTATGTCATTGCAGTGATATGTCCAATGTGCTTTTCACAGAAATATAGAAAACTAATTTATCCTAGGAAAGATAATGCTAGAAAAGGTAATCAAGCATTGGATTTGTGAGAACCTAGGAATGACCACAGTGATTAATAGAAGCCAGCATGGGTTTGTTGAAAACAGTTTGTGTCAAACAAACCTTATTGCTTTCTTTGATAAAATGACTAAATTATTGGATCAAGAAAAAGCTGTAAATATAGTATAGTGCAGAAAAGAGCAACAACAATGATAAGATGCCTGGAAACTAAACTGTACAGGTATATCTAATCTAACAAAGAAAAGGATTAGTGGGTGACATGATAGTTGTCTTCCAGTACTTGAGGGGCAATCACAAGGAAAATATGGTTGACATTGTCCAAAGCACATAGAGCGAGATAATAAAGCAACAGATGGAAGCTCGTTATAAAGAGATCCTATCTGGAAACTAAGGAGAAATTTCCTAATACTTACAGCATTTAACCAATGGAAGAGTTTGCCTTCTATAATTGGGGGTGGGTGGAATCCATTGCTGGAAATTTTCTAGGAAAGATTGAACATCCATTTGTTTGGGATGATATATTATTGAATTTAAATGTACTATACTCTGGGCAGAGAGTTGGATTAGAAGATCTCCAGGGTCCCTTCCAGCCCTATGATTCAATGATTCTACCTTCTGCTGAATCAGTGTCTCTCACTCAAAAAATATGAATAAGAACTGGTAGCAAAGAATGGAAAAGAATGGACGTGGGTAGTATGTAGCGGTGATGTTAAATGGATGTTCATAGGAAGCCTAGTGGATGGAAGTGGATGACACCTCCGAAGGTGGTGTTCCGGGGGATAATTTTGAAGCGGACGCATAGAGGATGAAGTGGATGCATCACGTATGCCTAAAGGAAAGAAAGGGGATGCCGCGTGGATGTATATCGGATGCAAATCGTTCATTGCGCATCCTTTCTATTTCCGTGCTACTAACGCTGTGTAGACGTTCCGTGTACCTTTTGTTTCCTCCCTCTTTCTGTTTTCAGCTGCAGCGGATGTGAGTTGCGAGGATGCCCAGAGGATGCAGAGAGGATACAGTGGATGTTTAACAGATGATAAACGGACATAGAACGTTTGTTGCTCGTATGTCGCGGATTTACATCGTATGTGGCGGAAAGTTCATCCGTTCACAAAGTTTTGTGCAGCTCAAAACTTCTTGCGTGGATGAAATCGCAGTGGATGGATGCTCGACGGATAGAGCATATGAAACACATATGCAATGAGTACACAACGGATGCATAGCATTTTCCAATAGATGACAAGCTTTTTTTAACATTTTACATCCTCTTTGCATCCGTAAGTGCAGTGGGACAGGGCCTGTACTTCCAATGCAGTATTACTCTTCAATATTTCTTCATGGAGATTGATCTCACTTGTCTTCTCTAACTCTTTTTCAGTTTGTTTACATCCCTTTTTAAATGACATTCCCAACCTGAACTTAAAATAGCAGTATTTATTAGAACAGATGAATAAAGGGGCATTTTTATACCTAAGTGACTATGTAAGTCAGTTGAGAATTACTGGATAGAACTTTACTGAATGATGGATTATAAATAATATATTCATTGTTCTATAAAATTACAGCAAACACAGTTCAACTGAAGGATAGATCACTTATTGAAAATATAATTCTTGATGCAGAGATTGGCTTCACAAGGCATGAGAAATCCCCTAAGGAACCATTCATCTCAGAACAGCTAAGAAAGCTTTTGAAACTGGCTGAGATAGAAAAAGCTTATGAGAGCTGGACCACTTTTGATTGATGATTTGGTTGGGAAATTGAATCCACTCATAAATTATTGGAATATTCTGTTCTTTGGAGAAATACATATTTTCAGCCCTCTAATAAAAACAGATACTCATTCAGACTTTGAAATGAAGTCTCATGGACATGAAAAGTTGATCTGGTAATTTAACTAATGGCAAGCTATCAGAAAAGGAGAGAATGAAAGAAGAAATATTGCTAGCGATAATGTCAAAAGATATCATATTTATATAAATTAACATGCCTTTTGTAGATCACTCAATTTGGTACTGTGCTCTGGTTTTAGTCACACCTTAATTTATTTAAAGTTACTTGCTGCATCCTTCTCCTTAAAAGTAGTTGAGCCTTTAACTAAATGCATTCCTCAAAGATGTCCAAAACACTCTTTTAATTATACTAAGTATAGTTTATAAAAATTGTACTTATGTAGAAATATGTTGCCTCCATTATTTAAAATGAAGATGTTCACTACAGTAAGCACCAGTGTTGAGAATATTACTTACAGTGCTGACAATTTTATTTGGGAAAGTGAATCATTATAATTAAAATAGTTAGGTTCATGCCGAGAAACATTTGGGAATCTCCACCTCAATATGTGTGGTTGTGAAATGATAACTTTTTGAATAAAGAAGAATCTTGCTACATGAAATCAGGGACATATATAATTATTCTGCTAAATTTTATATTTTTTCAAAAATATCACACCTGATTTTTTTTTTGAAAAATTCACTCATCAAACTTAGGAATACATTTTATTACATAATCATCTAAATGTATAAAGTTTTAGTTGGAGTTTTGCCTTGTGTCCAGACCTAAGTCCAGCCCCTTCCCCTAAAGTCTGTTGAGTCTTATATGGCATCAGGTTGCCTTGGCCATAGTAGATCAGATTATTGTACAGGTTGCATAGAATAAACTTGCAGTGTTTTTGAATTCTATCCTGGATGCTGGTTTTCTGCACCTGACAGATTTCTTTCTAATGTATTTTATTGTTGGAGAACTGCATTGTAAAATTGTAAAATACCAACTGCATATTTAAAATAACTAAGCTTCCTCTATGTGAAACTGTTAGACAGATTTCTTTGTATCCTTAAAGGATGCTCTGAGTAATTGGCAAAAAGTATATAAAGGGTTCACCTCCTCACCAATTTTCTAGCATATGGATTGCTTAGGTACACATCTTTTCACACCAGAAGATACTTCATTGCAAGCGATAAGGGTGAAGACATCTATGAGCGTGAAACAGCAACAGAAAAGGAAGGCAAAGAGTAATTTTAAGGGATGAATAAATGTAAATGAATGTTATTTATTTATTTATCCATTTGCTTGTTTGTTTATTTTTAATTGAAAATGAAGAATAAGGGTGGGTAAAAGAGCTTGTAGCTTTGGAATATTTTTTTGCACCTCTATTTACAACTTTCCATTTATTATTGCTGAGAACTGGACTGATTTATGAAATTTATCCTGATAAAACTGCATATCTAGATATTGTTTTTATTTTTTTTATCATTCTTTTTCTTTGTTGACATAGTAGATATTTTCAGTAGAGGGAATATTTTGCTTTTCTGTATAGCAAAAATTGTAAAGATGGAGAAATATATTTTAACATATACATCATTGTTTTCAAAACAAAAAGAGAATTTTGTAAACTGCAATACTGTGTGCAAAGCAACAATCATCATGAGCTGTTGAAAATAGTACCATTATTTGCTTTCTCGAATAGAACCGATTCCAAAATATAATTCTAAAATGTGAAAGCATATTTAAAAGACATATTAGTTTCGCTATTGGCTTTCATTTCTTTTGTAAAGCTTTGTGTTTTGGGGTGTAATTTTTTTTGATGATTTCTGTGCTACTGAATTAACTAGATCCAGATACAAGGTAACAGCAAGATTAGATATAAGATGAGATAAAAAGCACATTCTTGTTGCATTCCATGATATATTTTGAAAAGTAAAAAAAATTCATTTGCAATACATCTTAGGACAAGGAGTATTACATATTTATCCAATTTAAAAGAAATTTAAACTCAACAAATAGTTTAGAGGTCTATGAAGTGCAGCCTACTTCTGCATAAAGAAGTTTATGGAATGTAGTTCAAGATCCACCGGATGTAAATGCTTGGGATCTAGATAATGAGGATGATGCCAAGAAGCTTGCTGACTTTAAACACAACAATGAATGAGCTCTTTCTATAATTGGACTAACACTGAGTGACCAGCAGCTAGTCCATATTCATGGAGAAGAGTTTGCTGCTAGGTGTTGGGAGAATTTGAAGTAAACACGTAAACTGTTTAGAGCATGTCTTCTGATAGGTGGTGATATGTTAGCTCATTTCAACTTCATGAAAAGAACTTTCAAGAGTTACATGAAAAGGAAATGATATTTTCAGAGCTGCATCAAGTTTACATCATTCTTTCCTTATTGGATGAAAGTTAGGATGATTATGTATTTTCACTGGAATTCCTACCCAGAGATAAACTGACATTGACTGACATAACCGGAAGATTGCTGGAAGAAGCAAGAAGATGGCTGGATAGGGACCAACTGAGGAAGGAACAACTACAAGAAGAGGATTTATCTTCAACTGCCTATACTGTTAGGAATTGTTTTTCTTGTGGGGCTAGGGGACATATAGCTAGATTCTGTAAGAAAGGAAAACAACAGAATACTACTAAACACCAGAAGGCCAAGAAGAATGTTAGTTTAGCTATGTCTAGCAATTCAACTGTAAACCATGATTTGTGGGTTGTTGATAGTGGAGCATCACAATGCATTACTAAAGATAGAAAAAGGTTTGTAAAGATGTCTGCGAGTAAACAACATATATCATTGGCAAATGGATGGAAGGTTAAAGCATCAGGTGAAGGTACTGTATAAACGAACATTTAACGATGTTATATGTACCTAAACTGAAATTTAATTTATTATCAGTAAGGGCTTTAGTTAATCTTGGTTATGTAGTAACCTTTAGGGGAGATAATTGTATAATAGAGAAAGAGGGTAAAAGTGTTACTGATACTTTAGAGAATGATTTATATGTGATACATGATGACCAATTGAAGATGGCTAACTCAGTTTATAACAGTGTTAAGCCACATGATGAATGTATACATTTACTGCAAAGATGTCTAGTGCACATTAATTTCAAAATGCTTAAACAAACTGTTGAATTGTCAGAGGGAGTAAAATTGAAACCCTGTAGCAAGTATTTAAACTGTAATGCTTGTAGTCAAGAAAAGAGTAAGGTTACTCCAGCAAACAGACTAAATGGGTTTAAGACCAAAGAACCTTTAGCGGTTGTGTTTGCTGACATAATTGGTCCTAAGAAACCAAGCTTCGGAGGTGTCTGGTATATTTTGAGTATTATGGACCATTACTCATAATATGGTTTCTGCTATCTTATGAAAAACAAAACAGAAACATTCCAACAATTCTTTAACTGGCTAAGGTTTGCAGAGAGAAAAATGAAAAGTAAAGTAATTACTTTAGTTACTGATAATGGGACTGAATTTGTTAACAAAAGATTCCAAACTATGTTGAAATTGGCTGGTGTTGAGCATAAACGTTCTGCACCTTACATACCACAACATAACTTGTTTATAGAACGAAGAGGGCAAACATTACAAGCCATGGCTCTCACTATGTTATCTGATTCAGGTTTACCTGAAAAAATGTGGGGTGAGGCCATAATGTGTAGCAACCATGTGTTAAACAATGTAGTGAACACAACAACTGGTGAATTGCCATTCACTTGTTGGCATGGCAGAAAACCAAATTTAAGTTATTTACACACATTTGGAGCTCCAGCATGGGTGCATATTTCCTCACAAGGAAGACTGAAAGGGCAACGTAGAGCTAAGAAGTTATTTGTTGTGTGTTATGAGGCCAACCAAAGATCATTTAGATTCTGGGATCAAGGCACAGCTCATGTTTATTGTAGCGCTAGTGCAAAATTTCTTGAGCATGTTGGATGGGATAAACTGGAACAGGAATCCAGCAATGATATTATTATTGACACCCAAATAGTCCCGAAAGATAAACTCAGTAAAACACAAATAGCCATTAAAGAGGAAGAACAGGAGGAGGTAGAAGAACAGGAGCAGGTGGCACAGGAGAGTCCACCAGTTAGCCCTGTATTACCAAAATGTTCAACCCGAGTAACACAACCACCTGATAGATATCAGGCTGGTGTTGTATGCCAAGTGAATACAGTTCCAAGTAACTATAATGAACTAAAACTGTATCATGCTAAGGGTCAGGCTGCTTGGCAGAAAGCAATGGATAAGGAACTGGAATCGTTAAAAAGACTGGAGGTATATGAAAATGTTAATTTACCACCTAGTAAACATGCCATAGGATGTAAATGGATTTATAAGCTAAAGACAGGCATAGATGGGATTGTTCCCCATAAAGCCAGGTTAGTAGCACAAGGGTTTAATCAGACAGCAAATGACTATGATGAGGTGTTTGCACCTAATCTAAAGGCTACTACGTTAAGGGTGGCATTAGTGTGGGCAGCGAAAGAGAAATATATTGTAAATCATTTGGATGTAGAGATAGCATATCTGCATGCACCATTGCAATACACTATATGTTTAAAGAAACCTTTAGGTATTAAAAATTATAATTCAACTGATTGCTGGAGATTGAAAAAGAGTCCTTATGGTTTGAAGCAATCAGGATATGAGTGGAACCAATGCATAGTTAAAGAATTAACTAAGGTAGGTTTTGTAGCTGGCATGGCTGATCCATGTTTGTTTAAAAGAGAAAGTAATGGTATGATTTGTTGCTATTGTTTACTGATGACATAGCATTAATCACCAAAACTGAACAAGAAGCTACTGAGATAATTTCACTGTTGGAACAGAAATTTAAAATAAAACAGTTAGGAGAAATCAAATAATATCTTGGTTTAAAGATAGATAGAACTAGAGGAAGATACAAGATCTCACAGGCAGATAAAATTAATCAATTACTAAAAAGTTTTAAAATGGAACTTTGTAATCTGGCTAAGACACCAATGAGTCAGGAGTTTAGCCATAGTGATGTTCAAAATCCTATTTTTGATAAGAACATTTATCAGTCCTTTACTGGTAGTTTATCTTATCTCAGTAATTGGTCAAGGCTAGATATTGCATACAGTGTTAATCAATTAGCGAGATTTAATGCTGAGCCAACTGAAAGGCACTGGCAAGATGCTAAACGTGTGTTCAGATATCTGAAACAAACAATGCACTATGCATTGTATTTGGAGCCTAAAGATGAACTGAGTTTAACTGCATATGCTGATGCAAGTTTTGCTACAGACATAAATACATGAAAATCTACATCAGGTACTGTAGTATTATTGGGAAAAGCATTGATTGGATGGAAGTCTATTAGACAGAAGCATCTCAGTTTGTTAACAATGGAGGCTGAATTCTCATGTTTATCTTTATTATGTACAGATTTAGTTTTGTATGAACAATTATTGATTGATATGGGAATTGATGTGACAGATTCTATTGTTGTTTATGAAGATAACAAATCAGCAATATAGATGGCTTCAAATATTGCTGTTAAAACAAGAATGAAACACACAGATTTAAGATATTTAAATGTGAGACAATGTGTGCAAAGTAAAATGATTAAGATAGAATATCATATATCAGAAAACAATATAGCAGATCATTTTACAAAGGCCCAAGGCTCTATAAAGCATAAGGCTAGATGTGAAGATTATGAACTTAGAATGTAAGGTTGGATATATTATCTTACCCAAAAGGGGAGAATGTTAGGAATATGAAACACCTAACAGGTATTTGGGTTAGAAATATATAAACCAGGATAGACATTTTAATACTGTATCTTTAAGAAAATGCAAAACTGTAATTGGGTGTGGTTTCTCAAATGGCCATAAGATGGAGCCAGAAATCTGGGTTGTCTGAGTCTTAGTCTCAGAAGAGAGTGTGAGTCAGTCTCTGTTTCCTTCTGTTGGAAAGTATTGCTGTTGCTCCATTTTTTCTAATTGACTGATATTCCTGGATTTGATGTAAGTCTGATACTGAACTGTTTTTTACACTGGAATTTGATATTTGGATTATCCCTGGATTGAAACCTGACTGATTTACCTGTGAATGACTTTTGGACTGCTTATTTTGAACTGTGCTTAAATCTTTATTGAAAGTAAAACCCTACATTTACTGTACAGTGTATCTGTGTGCTGTATGTGTATTATTAAAACACTACTCTCTATACGTCTTCCTGTATGCGCTCATTCTCCCAATGGGGAATTACTTAAGCTAGAGTAGCAAAAATAGGAGTAGAAGCTTGGCTGAACAGTACTCTTGCATTTAACAAAAGTTAATAGTCAGTTAAGATTGATCATTTGTTTACTTCTATACAGGCAGCATCTGTCACCTTTGCAATGAATATTGTCACATCATGCTGTATCTCATGTGCTAGGTTATTAAACTCATCTTGTTTTCATAATTCCAACTAATGTTGTTGTCTCAAGGTACTTCCAGACAAGATTTTTATTGTGCAAGTGGTCCAGTTTTATTCACATGATCAAAACTAGGAGATCCTGTTAGTTGCATTCTTCCATTTGTAACACATGTTGCCAACTGTGACTTCCATTTCTTTTCTCTTAAAAATAAACTCATTAATCAGAAGAACATCTGGATAGTAAGAACAACAAAGACTCTTGTGGCACTTCAAAAATAATACCATTATATGAAGCTAGACTTCGCCTCTGAGCAAGAAATAATCCAATTAAAACGAGGAAGTAATGGAAGTGAACTGAACAAGGATACAGTTGAGGAATCCAGCCCATTTTGGTACTTAGTCCTCTTTTGCAGGTTTCTGTGAATTTAATCCTATTCTGCTCAGTTTTCAAGGACTTCATGTGTTGATGGACAGACTTTTGATTCCATTTATATAATTTTTTTCAATCTGCTACTCTGTTGGAACTTAGTCTCAGTTTTAGGGGAACATCACAGCTGTGATGTAGCATTTTTTACTGGAACATCTACAGAGGAATATTTTAGTAGAAAAGTAGTTCACGATAGTTTCAGGTACCAATTGCTATCATGTGCCTTTTTGAGGTAGAGGTGTGGTGAAAATAGCAAACAATCTGAAAAGGTAATCTCCTGAGCTTTCAGCCATTTATATTATTTGTGGAATACTCCGGTGGACCAGTGCTGATGGGGATAGTTCAAGAGAATTCTTGAGATATTTGATCTTTTGTTATTTCCTTTTTAAGGACCCTAGGGTGACTCTTATCAACCCCTCCCTGAAGACATTTCTGGTCATAGAGCACAACTTTGTTGCTCCTCTTATCTGATGACAATAGAAGTATATCCTTCCAGTTTGCCCAGTTTTGCTCTTCCATATATGCCATTTGTCTTACTGAAAGTTTTGATACATTTACATACCTGTACTTTATATTATTTTATTCCATTATTGTTGTTCCTTTATCTCAGTATTTTTGTGTTCTATATTTCATTTTTATTCCTTGTTGTAGGGTTTATATTGATACATACTGTTGTAATGACGAGGCAGCCAAGGTGTTTGATCAAGATCAATTGAATCATGATGATCTTTATTGGAGTCTAGTCTTGCATTTATACATATTTTTAGTTATCCTCCATCATTGGTTAACTTTGGTTACTGCTTAACTTTCATTACTGTTTAGCATAATAGTAATTAACACAATTAATTATCTCTAGCTAAAGTCTAACATATGTTTACTTCCTCTCTCTAATCCTCTTTTAGATTAGTGATTTTGTTTGCCTGAGTTGTAACTGCTTGTAAACATTCTTTATCTGAGGTTTGCCATCCGAGATAAGAACATTCCTGCAATTACAACTCAACGTATCCCCGTTTTTTATTTTAAATAGAGGATTCAAAGATTTATGAATGTATCGCAATTGTAGAGGATTAAGAGAGGGGGAAGCAGGATGAAACAATGTGAATAAATTTGGAATACATTGAATAAAACATCAGGTTGCAATTAGTACAATAATAATAATTATAACATAAAACAAAAACTGTCTGAGCCAAGACCAATCAGGGAGCCAATTGGTTAGCCACTCAAAAGGTGAGTAATGAGCATGGATATTATTTTGAATGTATGACTGTAAATTGGCAAGCTCATCCTCAATAGTTTTATTCAAAGAATGAAAATGCACAGCACATCCATGGTGTCCAACTAACTTACAGAACCCTCCCCAATGGGCTAAAAGATAGTCTATGGCAAAATGCTGCTGTAAGACATCTTGATTTAAATCTTCTATTTCATGCTGCAAATCACGAATAATAGCAGCAGTAGCATTGAAGGATTTTTCAAGTCTGCAGGTGAGACCAAGAATAGATCGTCTGTTTTCTTGAGCAATTATGCCAGGATAAGAGCCTATAAAGGACTCCTGTAAAGGCCCCTGCCAATGCTTGGCCAAATGTAGAACCAGAAGACAATTGTGTGTCAATAATGACTTCATCATTACATGTAAGCCCCAGAGAGGAACACCACTGTTGAGTTGATGGGAGCATACCTATTTGAACAGGTAGAGTAAAATAACCTATAGCTGCACATTGATAATTCTGAGGATGAACATTAGTGGCATATTTATCAAAAAAAGAACCACATATTAGGATTCTTAACTGCCAACCAGTGCATATCGATCCTGTATTAGATTGATCAGAGGCATTAAAAATCTGAAAATTGTCAGGATACATATCAGGAGCTATATTAATGCCATGCAAAGAAGAATTAAAGGTACCTGACAACCAATAGTAGTTAGAACAATAACTATAATTCCCCGGTTTTTTTAATATGTGCTGAGCAGCATCATAATCTGACCAATTATGAAGCCAAGTATGTTTAGCGTGACAACAGAAACACAGACCCCTTGTAAATTGACTAATTTTCAAGTAACGCCAGTGGACAGAATTCAGTTGCATAAGGGGTTTAGAAAATAGCCAGGAGTGTGAAATAGATTTGTAGTTGTGAGACAATAAATGTAGAAGACATGATCAAGTTAGGGGTAAAAGAAATTTGACCAAATGCCATTGGGGGCTCATAGTATAAAGTAATATTTGTGCCATGGGTCATAAACATGTATTGGGCATGACGAACCCACAAATTAGGGTTAAGATGAACCACAGAAGTGTCATTTTGAGCAGAAACACCATTAACCATAAACAAGAAAATACAAAGTAAAATTGTAACAGAATTAGCAGTAATAATAGCAAAAACAGCAGCAACAAGATTTTCAGGAGTCTGAGGTAATGAGGCCTGTTGCAGTTGTTGTTGAGCTTGATATGTAGTAGATTTAACCTGGCCTCAAGTGATGGGTTGCGGGCGCTTTGACCTTGGAAGACGGACTTCCATGTTCAGGTGAAGATTGAAATCCGGAATCGGGTTGTGAAGGCCCTGATGCCATGCCATGATACGGATGAATACAGCGCTCTGGAACCCACACTGCTTGTCCAGTAGAAGGATCTTCCACGGCGGCGTAACCGCAACCCCAGGTGATCAGTGGTGTAGGGCCTTTCCAGGTTGGATCTGGAGCTTGGCGATACTTTACCAAAGGCCTTGCTAAAGATTCAGTAGTTCAAAAATGTAAATTAACAGGTGAATCTACAAGAGAATCTAAAAAGGTTAAATAATTCCAAGTATATAATGCTACAGCAATGAGATTTTGAATCTTTTGCAGATGGTAAGGGCCAGACTTAGTTTGTAATTGTTTCTGAAGCAATGCCTTAAAAGTACAATGAGCTCGCTCAACTATAGCTTGACCTTGAGAGTTGTAAGGAATTCTGTGCGCTAAAGTAATATTCCATTTTTGACAAAAGGTTTGAAATTCCTTACTGATATAAGCCGGGCCATTGTCAGTTTTCAACCGAGAAGGCCAACCCATTACAGTAAAAGAGGATAGGCAATGAGAAATAACATCTGAAGTACGTTCATGTTTTGAAACAGTAACCCAAAGGAAATGTGAATGAGTGTCAATAGACATGTGAAGATAACAGTATGGCTTAAAGGTTGAAAACTGAGTTACATCCATTTGCCAAATTTGATTAGCTTGGGTTCCTCATGGGTTAACACCCACTGGAAAGGGAACTGTCAGTTGCTGACAAGCTGGACAAGCACAGACAATATCCCGGGCTTGAGATAATGAAATTTTAAATTGCTTTTCAAGCGATTTGGCATTTTGATGAAAATAAGAATGACTATCAACAGGATCAACAAACAAAGAGGCAACATCCTTTAAGGATTCATCTGTCTTTTGATTTCCTTCAGTCAAGGCATTAGTAAAGGGAGTATGACTTCGAATGTGTTCTACATACAAAGAATACAAGCGAGTTTCCAAACTATTCTGTAAAGATAAAAACAAGGATAACAAATTCTTATCCAAAGAGAGAACACAATAAGAAAAAGGAAGAGATTGCATAGCTAAATACACATATTGAGTATCAACGATCAAATTAATAGGTTGGTCATTGAACAACTGTAAAGCCAAAATCACAGCAGCCAGCTCAGCACATTGAGCTGAAGTATGCGTGGCAGTAAATTTAGAATACCTTTGTTGTTGAATCTGCCAGACAACCACACCCCTTGTAGGTGATCCATCAGTGAAGACTGTAAGAGCTTTAGAAATAGGATTTCGCACAAAAATAAAAGAAAAGGCCAGATTTAAAGTAGTAGTAACCACTATTCTAGGATCCTTGGGTAAACAACAAGTTTCCCACATATTGAGAAAAGGCTATCTGATATGATTTTGAAATCATCATCAAATGCTCATGTTCAACTTTTGTACAAGTGAAAACTATGCTAATGAGATCCTGTCTTATAAGATGTAAGGCTCATTTACGACCTTTAATAATCAAATCCTCTAATGCTAATTGATAAGGATAAATGTTTCTAGGTGGAGTAGCTGAAAAGTTAATCCATTCATGAATGTTGACCGCTTACAGGGACGCATTAGAATAAAGACATCCTGTGGGTAAGGGTGTAGTGGGAAGAATAACTAAACAAAATCCTGTTGTTAAGAATGTTATCCTGTCCACATATCGATGCTTAAACTTGTTCAATATTTTGTGAAGGCATGTCCTTTGAGGATCAGTTAATACAACTAGATCTCCTGGTGATTGTGCTCCCTTCAAAAACTGAAATAAGGGCAACGTATCACCAGTTGTAATGTAGAATGGGCGTGCCCAATTAATAATGCCAAGTAATTTTTGCCATTGTGCTAATGTATATGATTTCTGTACTTGTAATTCAGGAAGAATTGGAATGGAAAAATTGTGCAACATTCTATGTCCTAAGCAGGTATAAGGTTCTACCTTTTGAATTTTGTCTGAGGCTATATACAATCCCTGTTGTGCCACAATATCCAATAACATCCAATAATATCCAATAATATCCAATCCAATAGATTCATCAAAATCCGGGGCTGCTATCAATATATCATCCATATAATGATAGACTAAATAGGAAGGAAATTTATTCCGAAAGGGTTGAAGGGCATTATCCACGAAATATTGACAAATTGTAGGGGAATTAAGCATTCCCTGAGGCAACACTTGCCAATGATATCGTTTTGTGGGCATGCTATTATTAAAAACTAGGACAGTAAATGCAAATTTTTCTTTGTCTTGAGGCTGCAAAGGTATAGTAAAAAAGCAGTCTTTAAGATCAGCTACCAATAATTTATAAAAATTAGAAATTAAGTTAGGATTTGGTAGACCACATTGTAAAGGCCATTTCCCATTTTTCTTTTTTATAACAAAAACAGGAGTTTTCCAAAGACTATTAGAAGGTTCTATATGACCAGCAGCCAATTGTTCTTGAACCAATTGTTGTAAAGCAGCGAGTTTTTCCCTTGATAATGGCCATTGTTCCACCCAAACTGGCGTAGAACAGAGCCATTTAAGAGGAAGAGAATCAAATGGGCATTAAGAAGAGAAAGGATATAACGGTCCCAAATATTAGTATGAATATCTAGAATGTATGGTTGTAGGAAAAAGGACTTACCAGCAGATGTTGTAACATTAATTTCCTGAACACTCTGCCAAGCAGCTGTAGAACCTCCTATTCCCCACAATGAAGAAATTGTCATTTTTGGCCACTGTACTGGCCACTGTAAAGAGGAGATGACAGTAACATCGGCTCCAGTATCCAATAACCCTTGATATGGTTGTTTATTTAGGAAGAGCGTTAACAAAGGATGAGAGGAGTTCAGCTGATGAAGTAAGCCGACAGATAAAGAAGTTGATCCAAATCATGCATCCCCATGATTACCTATACCAGGAGATGGAATTTCATATGGAAGAAGAAGCAATTGAGCAACAGAAGAATTACAAGGAAGAACTTGAGGAAGATTCACCCAATTCTGAATCATGATGATACCAGTATAATCTGAATCTATTACCCCAGGCACAACAAAACAGCCCTTTTTATGTGCAGAAGAACGAGGCAAAATTAAACCAATTAATCCTGAAGGAAGAGGACCTTTAAATTGAGATGGAAGTATTTTAACTTCCAAGGGAAATTTAAACTCAATTTCCTCTTGAGTGATTAAATTGATCTCAGCACTACTGGCTGTGGCTGGGGAGGAGTGAGAGAGACTGCTGGAGGAGTCAGAGTGATGGGAAAGACACGCTTTGGATTCTGGGTGGGTGCCACACCCATTGTCTGTAACTGCCTTTTTAAATTCTCTTAAGATCTGATAAGGCCGACCCTCCAATTCTGCTACTTGCAGTCTAAGCTGTGGCCCCTGACCAGGATGATATTGTACTGGACAAACAGACAGTAATTCTGCAAGCTCTGTTCCTGAGACAGAGGCATCCTTTTTGCAATTCTCAACCATTTTCTGAAAAGAAGACTGAACAATAGAATCAGGAGGTTTTTGCCCTGTATCTGCAGGAGCTGAGGGGATTGAAGACATATTTAGGTGAAGAAGCGGGATAAATGACAGCATTAGTATAATGTGAAGGTGGAGGTGGTAAAAGAGGAAGTTCATTGTGACCAAATTTTTCAATTGCATGTCTACATAAATGCCACACATGCAAAACTTCTATTTTTGCTCGAGGTTCAGTATGCAATGTTTTCCCTCTACGTTCCCAATCAGTTAATTTTAAAGACCTCTCTTTTGGATACCATAAGCACTGAGCTGCGATCTCCTGGACCAGCCTTAAGAGATTTCTCTGTGATACCTCAGTATTATTATTTTTCAACAAATACCTTAATTCATCTACATGCTTCCTTTGTTCCTCAGAAAGCGAAGACCCCATACTTACAGAAACCAAAAGGTTGAAGAAACCACAAAGAGTTGAAGGTGCACCAAATCCTTGCTGGACGAAGTAAGAGGGTCCCTGTTCTTGCACCACTTGTTGCAATGACGAGGCAGTCGAGGTATTTGATCATGATCAACTGAATCATGATGATCTTTATTGGAGTCTAGTCTTGCATTTATACACATTTTTAATTATCCTCCATCATTGGTTAACTTTGGATACTGCTTAACTTTCATTACTGTTTAGCATAATAGTAATTAACACAATTAATTATCTCTAGCTTAAGTCTAACATATGTTTACTTCCTCTCTCTAATCCTCCTTTAGATTCGTGACTTTGTTTGCCTGAGTTGTAATTGCTTGTAAACATTCTTTATCTGAGGTTTGCCATCCAAGATGAGAACATTCCTGCAATTACAACTCTATAACATACTACTTGAAAATTGAATTGTATATGCATATTCATTTACTTTTCAGAAAACTGCTCTTTCCTGGCCTTATTGTTATAATAAAATTAGCAAATTAAGAATTTGCCTTTGCAATAACTTAAGCCCCTGTCACATTGCACCAAGGGATGGAAAGAGGATGTAAAACGGAGAAAAACATTTGCCATCTATTGGTTAACACGATGCTTCCGTTCTGTACTCACTGCCTCCGTTTTGCTTCCTCTCTATTCATCCAGCATCCGTCTATTGACATTTCATCCGCTCAAAAGGTTTTGAGCTGCTCAAAAGTTTTGAGTGGAAAATGTATCCAACGTGTCCATTCTGCATCTGCTAGGCATATGGTGGACATCCGTTCTGCATCTGTCGGCATCCATTACGCGTCCGCTACATCCACTAGGCATCCGCTGCGCATCCACACAACTCAAATCCACTCCAGCAGGAAGCGGACACAGGGAGGAAGCGGAACGGACGCGCAGCATTAGTAGCATGGACGGAGAAAGGATGAAAGTGGATGCAGCATGCAAAGAAAGCATTTAAAACGGAAAAAACGTTCGCAGAGGGGACCTATCTCGGATATTAAGGATGTCTAGAGGATGCCTAGAGGATGCAAAAGGACACATAGGGGATAACCTATATTGCCTATGAAAAGGGGAAGCAACTCACCAGGATCTCACTTTCAGACCAGCAGCCCTGCTGTGCAGACCTCTGCAGCCTTCATCTGCCTCTTGCTCTTCCACAGCATCCAGTCATGTCCACCTTGGATCGTAAGAAACTTCTTTTGGTAGCCACCATCGTTCTGCAACAGTGCGAAGCCATCTACAGGCTCTGTGAACTCTACTCTGGGAAGAAAAGGAGGCAGCCAAGAAGTGTCTGGGTCTGAAGATGGATTGGGAGAAGAGCAGAGTGCAGACTGTACAACAAGCTGATGGTGGAGCTCAGGAACGAAAACCCTTGTGTATTCCAGAACTTCATGAGGATGCCTCCAGCCATGTTTGACGAAGTTGTGCAGCGGCTGACACCCAGGTTGACCAAGCAGAGCACCAACTTCCGGCCCAACCTGGACCCTGGGCTCAAGGTGCCACTGACTCTGCACCACCTGGCCTCAGGGACCACCTACAGGAGCATGCAGTACGGCTGGAGAATGACACACAACACCATCAGCATTGTGGTCAGAGAAGTGGTGCAGGCCATCATCGAAGAATACTTGGAGGAGCTCTTCCAGTTCCCCTCCACTGAAGAAGGCTGGAAGAAAGTTGCAGAGCAGTGGTATCAGAGGTGGAACTTCCCACACACCGTTGGAGCCATTGATGGCAAGCATGTGGCCTGCAAAGCTCCAGCCAAGTTGGGGTCCACTTATTTCAACTACAAGGGCTTCTTCAGCATCATCCTCTTCACCATGGTCGATGCTGACTACAAGTCCATGTACATCGATGCTTCAGGCAACGGGTCATGTTCAGATGCCCAGGTATACAACGCCAGTCATCTCAAGGAGGGGCTGGAATGCAACCTCATCATGGGCTTCCCAGATCCAGACCCCCTTCCCAATGACACGCAAGATGTGCCTTACTTCATCATGGGGGATGATGCCTTCTCCCTCAGAACCTACCTCATGAAGCCCTACACCTCCAGATACCTCACCCGTGAAGAGAGGATCTTCAACTACAGGCTGTCCAGGGCAAGGCAGGTGGTGGAGAACTTTTTGGTTTGGCATCCTGGCAAACAGGTTCCAGGTACTTCTCACCACCATGCAGCATCACCCAGAGACTGTGAGGAGGATCGTGGAAGCTTGCTGCATCCTGCACAATCTTATGCGCACCTGCTACCCAGTCTTGCAGAACAGGCTCGTGGACCTCCAACAAGGCAATGCGGACATGGAGCCTGGGGAATGGAGGCAAGGGCAAAACCTGATAGACACTGAGGATGTGCAAGGCCCCAACAGAGCCTCACGTGAAGGGAAGAAGCAGCGCAACCTCCTGAAACACGGGTGCAACTCCCCAGCTGGAGCAGTGGAGTGGCAAGACAGGATGATAGATGATTAATGGATGCTTCCCTCAGCCTGTCTCATCACACGGATGAGATTGGGCCATGTATGTTGGGTGTGCCTACAATGAACAGGGCATTTAATAAAGAGTTGTGTTTATGTTGACATGTGTGGATCAATGATTACATTAATATTGTTAATGAAGTGCCATAGGTGTGGCACCTGGGAGGGTTGACCATACAGTCCCACTATGCTTGCACTGAAGGTTTATCTATCCCCACAGCTATCTCAACCCATCCCACAGATATCCTAATCCATCCCACAGGTATCCCTGCCCATCCCACAGCTATTACCCATCCCAAAGGTATCCCTGCCCACCCCAATGCTATCCTTACCCAACCCACAAGCATGCAAAGGCTTAAACCATTTCTAAAAGTTTCCATCAAGACTTTATTTAATAAAATAAATGAGGCAAGTGTGTGAAGCAGAGATAATCTTTATTAATAACAAGCTGTAAAAGAAAAATGACCCAAGTCAAGTGTCCAAATAAAGTCTACAGGTAGCCACCCAGTCTCTGGCACTCTTATCGGTCGCTTGGAGGTGTGCCTAGTCTCAGGGGTGAAGGGTCCAGGTGCTGTGGAGGTGGCTGCTGCTGGAGTGCTGGTCTGAAGCCCCACTGGGGTGCCTGGCCCCGAGAGGACAGCAGGTGACGGTGTTTTGAGAAAGCTCTCAGACAGCTGGTTCAGCCCCGTGATTTTGAGAGCTCCTTCCTCCATGCCATGAGGTGTCAGTCCCAATACCAACGACAGATGTACTGAGGCCGGGCTTGGCTGTGGGGTGGAGGAAGGAGCAGTGTGGTGGGTGTTAGGGATAACATTGTTTACCCTAACTGGTTTTGGTGAAATAATAACTATGATTCATAGTTATGTATGTTAAAGTGTCTGCAGCTTTAACTGTGGAAAAGTAATTAAGGGAGTGGTTATGAAAACACTATAAAAGTAGCAAGTCTACAGCTTGCTCACTCTGGCTTTGATGATCCCTGATTACTGCTTGGAATCAAGACTGCATTGCTCGAATGGGAGACAGAACAAAGGACTGATTTGTAAGTGAACTGATATAGGATATTCTACATGGACTTTGCTAACTGAATATCCCTGAATGGACCGACTACTTGATACATGACTATTGGACTGTTATTTGACTATGTCATGAACTTATAATGGAATAAACTATATTCTTGATAGCACAAGCGTATCTGTTATTTTTACTGTATGTTAATAAACATACAAGCTTAGCTCACTCATTTATCTGTGTGCCTATCTGACTAACGCTGCACATTCTGTTTAGCTTGTCTCCCTAACCCTGGTTGGGGAACCCAGGCTTAACAATGGTTATGGGCCCAGAGGCTGCAAAGTTGGTTTGAATAGGATACAACAGATTTATGTACAAAGTGAGAGTTTGTGTTGTTATACATTACAGTAAACAGACAGCTGTGTTTTATTAATTATATTTTTATATCCATATAAGAAAACATGGCACAAGTCAATCTACAAAGTTTGTCCCTTATATCCAAGCTGGATGGAACAAACTATGTATCCTGGTCTACAAAATGTAGTCTACTTCTACGAAGTGAAGGTCTGTGGAACATAATTGAAAATCCACCAAACTTAGAAGAATGGGATCCAGAGGATGAGGAAGACAGACTAAAGATAGAAGAATTTATGCATAAAAATCAACAAGCCATTTGCATAATTGGGTTAACCTTAACTGATCAACAGCTTGTTTATATCCACGGAGAGAAAACGGCTTTTGGGTGTTGGCAGAAGCTGAAGAGGATTTATGTTCGAGATAATGTTGGTGCTCACATAAATCTAACACGGAAGCTTTTCAGGACGCATCTCCAAAAAAATGGTGATATGCTGAGTCATTTGAAAACTATGCAAAGCATTTTTAAAGAACTGCACGAGAAAAAGCTTATATTCTCTGAACTACACCAAGTTTACATAATTCTATCTTCCCTTGATGAAAGTTATGATAACTACGTAACTTCACTTGAAATTTTGCCAAAGGAAAATTTAACTTTAACTGATATAACTGGCAGATTGATCGAAGAGGCCAGAAGAAGGATGAAAGAGATGAATTAAGGAGGGAGCAACCTCAAAAAGAAGATAATAAATCTCCTACTGCATACGCTATTAAAAAGTGTTTTAATTGTGGAGGAAGAGGACATTTGCAAGATTTTGTAAAAAGGCAAAGCGCTAGAACGCTGGCCAGAACACTAAAAATCATCAAAAAATAAATAAAAATTTAGAGTTAGCCATGTATACTAACGGAGCTGTAAAAAATAATTTATGGGTGGTTGACAGTGGAGCATCCCATTGTACAACAAATGATAACAAAAATTTTATTAAAATGTCCCAGAGTACACAGCAGATATCGTTAGCCAATGGCTGGAAACTGAAAGCTAAAGGTCAAGGTATAGCATATTGTTCTTTTATAAAAGAGAATGTAAAAATGTTATATGTACCACAACTTAAGTTCAATTTAATTTCAGTTAGAATTTTGGTTAAACTAGGATATGTAGTTACATTTAGGGGAGATAACTGCATAATTAAAAAAGAAGATAAGAGAATTACTGCATCTTTAAGAGGTGGATTATATGTGTTAAATGATGATGGTTTAAAGGTGGCTAACACAATTTATGAAAATAAGAAACCTCATGACGAATGTATTCACTTGTTACATCGAAGGCTAGGGCATTTAAATTTTAAAATGCTTAAGAAAACTGTTGAATTATCTAAGGGAATAAGTTTGAAATCTTGTAATAAGTATTTGCAATGTAATGCCTGTAATCAAAGTAAGAGCAGGGTTATACTGGCTAATAGAGTTGATGGATTTACTACTAAAGAGCCTTTAGAAGTAGTATTTGCTGATTTAATAGGTCCGAAAAAACCAAGTGTAGGAGGAGCTCGCCACATACTAAGTATAATGGACCACTATTCTAGATATGGGTTTTGCTATTTAATGAAGAGCAAAACTGAAACATATCAAAATCTATTTAATTGGATAAAATTTGCGGAAAGAAAAACTAAAAAGAAATTAGTAACTCTCATCACAGATAATGGTACAGAATTTACAAATCATAAATTCCAGAACAGACTAAGAATGTTAGGTATTCAACATAAAATGTCTGCACCATATAGGCCACAACATAATGCCTTTATAGAGAGAAGAGGCCAAACATTACAATCAATGGCACGAACTATGATGTCTGATTCAGGATTACCTGACAATTTATGGGGAGAAGCAATAATGTGTGGTAATCATATATTAAATAATGTTGTTAACTCAACAACAGGTGAATTACCATTCACACTGTGGCATGGTACAAAACCTGATTTAAGTTACATGCACACATTTGGAGCACCAGCATGGGTGCATATCCCTACACAACTTAGACACAAAGGACAGCATAGAGCTAAAAGATTATTTTTTGTAGGATATACATCTAATCATAGATCTTATAGATTCTGGGAACCAGGTACATCTAGAGTTTACACCAGTGCTAGTGCAAAATTCCTAGAACATGTAGGATGGAATAGATTAGAGCAAGATTTAAATAATGAAGTAATTATTGAACCCTACAAAAGGCAGAAAGATCAGATTAGCTATAAGAAGAGTCCAATTAAAGAAGAAGTCCACGAAGAGCAAATAGGACCAGAACAAGAGGAAATAGTTGATCAGGAAGAGTTTCATAATCAAAAACAATTAATAAATGAAAGTCCACCTGTAAGTCCTATAATACCTAGACGTACTACACGTGTAACTAGACTACCTGATAGGTATCAAGCAAGTATAGTTTGCCAAGTAACTAAAGTTCCAACTAGTGTAGATGAACTTAGGATGTATCCTGCTAGGGATCAGGAGAATTGGCAAAAGGCAATGGAAAAAGAACTAAATTCATTAAAGGTAATGAAAGTGTATGAAGATGCCAAATTACCTCCAGGAGAAAAATCCATTGGGTGCAAATGGATATTTAAAGTAAAAACTGGAAATGATGGGACTGTTACCCATAAAGCTAGGTTAGTAGCTCAAGGATTTAATCAAACTGCATCTGATTATGATGAAGTTTTTGCGCCAAGCCTTAAAGCTACATCTTTAAGAGCAGCATTAGTGTGGGCAGCTAAGAAAAACTATGTCATTAACCATTTAGATGTAGAAACTGCTTATCTACATGCACCATTGCAGCACACTATATATTTAAGAAAACCAATTGGTATAAAAGACAATAAAGTAAATAGTGATGATTGTTGGAAACTCAAAAAGAGTCTTTACGGGTTGAAACAATCTGGGTTTGAGTGGAACCAATATATTGTGAAAGAGTTAAACAATATAGGTTTTAAATCTGGTTTAGCAGATCCGTGTGTGTTTAAAAGAGAAAATAATGGAACGGTGTCATTATTGTTATTATTTACAGATGATATTGCTTTGATAACTAAGACTAATAATGAAGCTAATGAGATTATATCATTATTAGCCAAAAAGATAAAATTAAAGCATTTAGGTGAAATTAAAAGGTATTTAGGATTGACAATTAATAAAACAAATAATGGTTTTAAGATATCTCAAGAAGATAAAATTTGCCAATTAATTAAAACGTTTAAAATGGAACTTTGTAAACTGGCTAAGACTCCAATAAGTCAGGAAGTTTGCCAAACTAATGATCAAAGTCCCAAATTTGATAAGTCCATATATCAATCTTTGATTGGTAGCTTATCATATATAAGCAATTGGTCAAGGCCAGATATAGCTTATAGTGTAAATCAGCTGGCACGTTTTAATTCAGATCCAAAACAATGTCATTGGCAATCCTTAAAAAGAATATTAAGATATCTTAAAGGTACAATGAACCATGCATTATATATAGAACCAAAGGGTGATTTGAGTCTTAGTGCCTATGCAGATGCTTTTGAAACTGTTTTGAAACTGTTTTAAACACTAGAAAATCAACATCTGGGATGGCTATATTATTTGGTAAGACACCAATAGGGTGGAGGTCAATCAGACAGCAGCATATTAGCTTGTCCACGATGAAAGCTGAATTTTCATGTCTGTCATTATTATGCACTGACTTGATTTTCTACAAACAATTATTATTAGACATGGGTATAACTGTAAAAGATTCCATTATTGTGTACGAGGATAACCAAGCAGCTATAAAGTTAGCTACTAGTATTGCTGTAAAAACTAGATCAAAACATACTGACTTAAGATATTTAAATGTAAGAGAATCAGTGAAAAATGGACTAATAAAATTGGAATACTGCATGTCAGAAGAAAACATTGCAGACCAATTTACAAAAGCTCAAGGAGCAATTAAGTTTAAAGAAAGTTGTGAAAAATATAATTTAAAAATGTAAATGATTCATAGTTATTATGTAACCTAAAAGGGGAGAATGTTAGGGATAACATTGTTTACCCTAACTGGTTTAGGTGAAATAATAACTATGATTCATAGTTATGTATGTTAAAGTGTCTGCAGCTTTAACTGTGGAAAAGTAATTAAGGGAGTGGTTATGAAAACACTATAAAAGTAGCAAGTCTACAGTTTGCTCACTCTGGCTTTGATGATCCCTGATTACTGCTTGGAATCAAGACTGCATTGCTTGAACGGGAGAGAGAACAAAGGACTGATTTGTAAGTGAACTGACATAGGATATTCTACATGGACTTTGCTAACTGAATATCCCTGAATGGACTGACTACTTGATACATGACTATTGGACTGTTATTTGACTATGCCATGAACTTATAATGGAATAAACTATATTCTTGATAGCACAAGCGTATCTGTTATTTTTACTGTATGTTAATAAACATACAAGCTTAGCTCACTCATTAATCTGTGTGCCTATCTGACTAACGCTGCACATTCTGTTTAGCTTGTCTCCCTAACCCTGGTTGGGGAACCCAGGCTTAACAGTGGGGATGTCTGGTCTGCAGCTGTGTGAGGACTGGCGTGGGTGGCATCGGTGGCGTCGGTGGCATCAGTGGCATGGGTGGCATCGGTGGCATCAGTGGAACCGGTGGCAACGGTGTCGTACGATGAGCCTGTGCCTGGACTGGGAAGGGCTGCTGGCTGTGCTGCTGGACCTCCTGGTAGCCGTAGCCCTGGTAGGTGAGGGCCTGTGGAAAGCCTTGGAATGGGAGGGACATCACTTGGGGTTGAGGAGCAGACCTGGACTGGGTGGGAGCAGGTTCCTCTGGATCTGGAAGGTTGTGAAGCAGCTTGGTGATCCAGTCCTTCACCACCTGGTACTGGGGTTCCGCCATGTCCGTGAGGGTCTGGTTGACATAGGTGAGGAAGGGTTTGCGGTTGGAGGATGAGGAGTCAGTGTGGACCAGCTGAGAGAGGAGATCTATGCTGCTCTGGATGGTGTCCCTGATCTCCAGCAGGATAGTGTGGCTCTGCCCCTCCTGTCTGGCTCTCTGCCTTTCTGTGGAGGTGGAGTTGGGGGTGGATGCGGGTAGGACTGTGGTGGAAGTGCCATCTCCTTTCTCCCACTGCACCAGGGAGTCCTCCACGTGCTCTGCCACGGTTAAAACAACTGTCCGTGGGTTCTCCGCCGTGCGACGCTCCACAGAAACCTGCCTGGAGACAGGAGCTGACTCTCAACTGGAAGAGGACTGGCTCTCAGCAGGCTGCCAGAGAGAGAGGGTTGTGAGAGGGGATGCTCCTTGGTGACAGATCTCACCCTCCAGGAAACTGCACCTGGCCATCACGTAGGTCTCTCTGTCTGTCAGCTTGACCGTGGCCTGGCCAGATTTCTTGAGGTGCAGCTTCCCGTACCAGGTGTGCATGTGCTTCCACCAGCCAAGGAGCACCTCTGAAGTGTAGCCCAGACTCTCCGCCTTCTCTCTCCAAGCAGCCTGCTTCCTTTTGGTGTCCCTGTAGAGCCTGTGTCCCTTCCGCCATAGATAGTCATTCTCTCTCAGCCACTCCAGCACCTCATCCTCGTGTTCCTCCTCAATGGAGTATTGCCTCCTCTCCCGTTCTCGCATATGCCTCTTCCTCCCTTTGGCAGGACCAGATGGGCCCTCATCAGAGGGGCTTCCAGGTTGTAGGGGATGCTCCTCCACACCACCACCACCAGCAGCACCAGCAGGATCATCATCATCAGCAGCAGCAGCAGCACCAGCACCAGCACCAGCAGCGCCAGGATCAGCAGCAGCACCAGGAGCACCAGCAGGACCAGGAGTACGAGCAGGACCAGCAGGACGAGCAGGACGAGCAAGACCAGGAGCACGAGCAGGACCAGCAGTATGAGGAGCAGCTACAGCAGAGTAAGCACCAGCAGAAGCACCACAGCCAGAAGTAGCATCAGCAGAGTAAGCACAAGCAGAAGCACCACCACAAGCAGCAGCAGCAGCTCCTTCAGAAGCAGCAGAAGCCCCAGCCTTCAGAAGAGCGAGCCTGTGCTGCAGAAGCCCCAGCAGAAGCAGTGTGAGGGCCAGGGGTTTGGAGGGTGGCCCTGTCCCTCTTGCCAGGGCTGGCAGCAGATGGCTGAGGTTTTCTCTTCTTCCCCATGGTTGTGGGGTTGCTGGCTGGCAGCAAGGCTGGCAGGGAGGCATGCAGGCAGGCTGGCAGGCTGGCAGGCTGGCAGGAAGGCTGGTAGGAAGGCAGGCAGCAAGGCTTGCAGGCAGGCAGGCAGCAAGGCTGGCAGGCAGGCTGGCAGGGAGGCTGGCAGGCATACATGCAGGGCAGGCTGGCAAGGCACTCAATGTGTCTGGAAGCAGGTCTTTCCTCTGAATGGTGACCTGCTTGGGAGCTGCCTCCCTTTATATCCATGGGGCTGACGCAATGCATCCTCCCCGCATATGCAGCGAACGCTAGGCATCCGCTAGGTTTCCGCTGTGCATCCGCTAGGCTTCCGCTCCACATCCGCTTCATCCGCTAGGCTTCCGCTGTGCATCTGCTTCATCCGCTCGGCGTCCATTGTGCATCCGCTTTATCCATTCCGCGTCCGCTTTGCTGCGGCCCCCCGGAAACCTAGCAGATGTGCCATCCGCTCCCATCCACTTCTATCTGCTAGGCTTCCGTTCCACATCCGCTTTCCATCCGCCCTGCGTCCTCCCCCCGTCCGTTCCTTTCCGTGTTATCCGCTCTGGTTGTGCAAATTTTTGCCCCTTTTGAGAGTGGATAACAACGGATGGAATATTTTTCTCATCCACTGTGTCCTTTTTACTAACGTTTTGCATCCGTTGGCCAGTGTGACAGGGCCTTTAGGACATCATTTAAACTTTTTGCATGCTGTGGATGTTGTACCATTTAGTTTATCTTTAGACTCATCAAGTATATAGAAATAAATAGCCATTCACTATAATTCATTTATATTCAGAGGTTCATTGAATGTTAATAAGCTGTAGTGAAAATGAATGAAATTAATTCTGAAATTAATGATCTTGCTTGGCTACTGAAAGTGTGATGCTTCTAGAAAGTTGCCAAGGCAGCATACAGTGCAAACATATTGTAGTGTCTTGAAGACTGCGAATTTTAAAAAGTCACTGAATCCAATGGGCTTTGCTTCTAAAAAGATTATGGAACAACTGAATTCTGTAGCGATTCATTCTTTCTGTTGAAGACTAAGCAACTGACTTCTGAGTTAACCACCACAGGATTGCATTGCAAGCTTCTATAGTATTCAGTCTCATGATCTGGAAAACTAACAATGCTAATAATAATGAACAAAACATTCTCAACAATTCCTGATTTGAAGGGTGCACCATAAATTCACAAATTAAGATTGGTTTGACAGCCTTCATCTTTGATAAGACAAATGTATTGCATTATTATCATTGTTATTTTTCTTTTTTTATATAAAATTTTTATTTGGGTTTTCACAAAACATAATACAAGTAAAATTTCTTTTTTTGAGAATAGCATGGTGCCGGGTTATCACTTCATCCAGGCGGGTACTTATTCTTCTATTGGTCTGTCCAATGTAAGTGGCCAGGCATGATGCACAGGGAACTTCGTATATGCCTTGGTTTTCCAGGTCAATTTTGTCTTTGGGGTTTCTAAGGATGGCTGCTATTTTTTTGTCTGTTTTAAAGGCAGTCTTGATGTGATGCCTGTGTAGTATATATACACATATAAAATCTTTTTGTAAGTTTCAATATCTTTCTAGTCATCATATTTATACTTTTGTCTGTCCTGTTTCAATTTAATATTTTCCTTTCTCATTAAACAAAATTTTCCCCTATAGTTACTAATTGGAGTATGATACCTTTGTATGTTTTAATTTTTATCCATTCAGCTCTTATTTAAACTTCAATTTATGCCTTTACAATTGCAAATTAAGAACTATAGACCTATTTCCTTATTGAATGCAGATTATAAAATCTTTGCTTCAATCTTAGCAGAAAGACTGAAAAAATATTTAAATAATTTTATCCATCCAGATCAAAATGGATTTCTACCAAAGAGACAAATTAGAGACAACATGAGAGTAATTTTGGATACCTTGGAATATTATGAGGCTCATCCTGAAAAACAAATGGCTTTGATATTCCTAGATGCTCAAAAAGCATTTGACAACGTGAACTGGAGATTTATGTTATTATTATTGGAACAGATGGGCTTTGCCAGAAAATTTATTCAAGCAATAGAAGCCATATATAATAAACAGACAGCAAAGGTAATGATGGAGGGAGAATTTACAGATCTTATTAATATAAGAAGAGGTACAAGACAAGGATGTCCCCTATCTCCTTTGTTATTCGTATTGACTTTGGAAGTGTTGAATAGAAATATTAGAGATGACAAAAATATAAAAGGAATGAAAATTAAAAAGGAAGAATTTAAACTACAAGCTTTTGCTGACGATTTAGCTTTTATTCTGGAAGACCCGTTAGAAACCGCTCCAAAGTTATTGGAAAAGGTAGAGACATATGGTGAGATGGCTGGCTTGAAAATAAATAAAGATAAAACAAAGATTTTGACAAAAAACATGTTATTGAGACAAAGAGAAGAACTGACAGATCTTTTGAAAATTCAAATTACAAATAAGGTTAAGTACTTGGGGATATATTTGACAGCAAGATGTAGCACATTAAAAGAGAATAATTATATTAAACTTAAACAACAGATAATTACAGATTTGAAGAAATGGGAAAATTTACAATTGTCATTAATAGGGAGAATTTCAACAATTAAGATGAATATTTTACCTAGAATTTTATTTCTCTTTCAAACAATACAATTAGACTTGGAAAAGACTATTTTGAAGATTTAAATAAAACTATGTTGAAGTTTATATGGCAAGGTAAAAAAGCGAGAATAAAGCTAAAACTTTTGCAAGATGCTAGAAATAGAGGAGGTTTTGGCCTGCCTAATTGGGAACTGTATTATCAAGCTGCAAGTTTGATGTGGGTCAAAGAATGGATAACATTAAGAAAACATAGATTGTTGACATTAGAAGGACATGACTTACTGTTGGGCTGGCATGCTTTTTTATGGTACAAGGGAACTAAAACACAGGGGTATTTCAGAAGACATTATATACGGGAGTCTTTGTGGTTAAATTGGGAGAAGATAAAAAAACAATGTTATTTGAAAATTCCAATTTGGTTATCGACTATTGAAGCATTTTCCTATCCTATGATCTATAAAAAGGAACAAACAGTTAGATATGGGGAACTGTTGGATGAAAAGGGTGGACTTAAAACGATCCAAAATTTAGAGGAACAAGGTATAAGGATGAATTGGTTTTCATATGCGCAAATACACTCAAGATATCTTGAAGATTTTAAAACGGAAGGATTCTATGATAAACAGACTGATTTAGATAAGATATTGATGGGTACTGATGAGAAAGTGATTAAAAAGTTATATGGTTATTTATTGGGAATTAAGCTAGAGGAAGAACAAGTTAAAGAAACTATGATTGCATGGGGGAAGAATTTTGGATATGGAATTGATTTAGAACAATGGCAAAAATTGTGGTCTCAAAATTATAAAATGACAATGTCAATAGCATATAAAGAAAACTTGTATAAGATGTTTTACAGGTGGCACCTTCCCCCGACAAGAATAGCAAGAATGTTTAAGAATAAATCTGAAAAATGTTGGAAATGTCATCAGATACCTGGCTCATACTATCATATGTGGTGGACTTGTGAGAATGCTAGAAAATATTGGACTAAAATTCACATGTGGTTGGAAAAAATGACAAAGAAACACATAGACTTGAAGCCAGAGATCTTTTTATTGGGAATTTTACCTGATATATATAATAAAGACTTGAAATATTTGATTGTAAATGTATTAACGGCGGCTAGGATTGTATTTGCTAAAAACTGGAAGAATGAGAAAATACCATTGCAGGAAGAAATTATTAAGAAAATATTGGAATGTGCTGAGATGAGTAGATTGACATTTGAAATTAGAGAACAAGAAGATAAACAATTTTATGCAATTTGGGGTTTTTTTTATCAATGGTTAGATGATAAAATACAATAGAGCATTAATATTATATATATGAAGAGTTTTTTAGGATTGATTTGTTATGACTATACGACAAATTTTGAATAAATTGTTTGAAGTATTGTTATCTCGCAAAGCATGAATGATTAAAAGTATAGTCAGAAAAAAGATTTTTTTATTTTTATTTTTTTCTTTAGTAATATTAGAATATGGATTGACAATATGAGTGGTTATGCAATATAATTGTAATTGACACTATAAAATGAATGCACAAAACTGATGAACCAACCGATACACCGGAAGTATATATGAGAGTAGATCTTTTTAATGTTTTGTATGTTTGTTTGTTTGTAGAAAATTAATAAAAACTTTAATAAAAAAAAAATATAATATTCAATATAACATGTAACTTCCAGTCAAATTCTCATCTGCCATCATCAGGCTTCTGTATGGATATGGGTCTTACAGCTCCTGGTTTTAAATTTGAGGCTGGTTCATTCTGATTGGCTAGGAGCCTGGACCTGTTTCATTGGACTTGGAGTTTGATTGATTGGTGTTCCTGGTTTCTTCTGTCTGTTTTGTGGCTTTGATTGGCTGGCAACAGTCTGTTCTTGTGTTGGAGGCTTTTAGTGCAGCTTGGCTCCGTGTGAAGGGACGGCTGCTCTTCCTTAGCAAGCTGGGTTTCACCTGGGTGCCTGGTGGGGGGGTTAGGTTGGAGCTATCAGAGGGAGTCTGTTTTTGCCCAGGTGTTTCCCTGGCTTGTGGCATGGAGATCTTTCTATTTGAGAGTGCAGGCTTCCAAATGATTGACAGTCTGGTGGAATCATCACCCCCCCACCAGGCACCCAGGTGAAACCCAGCTTGCTAATGAATAGCAGCTTGCTAATGAAGAGCAGCCGTCCATTCACACGGAGCCAAGCTTTCGCGGGTACTTACATGTGTGCTGCAACTTTAATAGCACTACAATGACGTGGGACAATACCCGAATATATATATATATTCTCTTTAAGAACTTAGTGTGTATTTTATATATATATAACATAACAATAAGTAAAATACTTATTCTATTCCAATTCAGCTCTATCATTAATGTTTGTTATAATCTTTGACATCTTTAACATTTCTTTTCAATAAGATATCATACTTCTAACAACACTTATAATAATTCACTTAAATTTTTATTACACATTTATAATAATTAAAATATTCCCCTCCTTTCCTAATTTCATTCTCTCATTCTCTTTATTTCATTTATTTATTAAACATTACATTACATTACAATGAGTAGTTTATCTATCATTTTAATCACACTTGTTTCATATTTGCAAAGTTCATTTCTATTTCTAATATAACAATACTATTTTTTTGTAACCTTGCAGAATTCCCCTTTCAATTAAGTTTTCACCCCTTATCTCTGTGTCTTTTACGTTTTTCCTGCTTCTCTATGTCCTGGTTCTGTCCTTTATAATTTATTTTCCTTTCCCTCTTCTCCCTCTTCTTCTCCCTTCCCCTTTTGACCCCTTTCTCTCTCTAATTCTGATTCGCTCTTCTGTAATCCTCTCTTCTGTTTCTTCCTAATATTATAATTACTTTTCAAACTATTCTTTTTTGGGGTTGTTTTTCAGCTCTTAAATTTGGCTTCTTCTTTGTCCTGCCCTTCTTGTTCTACAGGCATTTCTTGTTGTTTCTCAGTTCAGGATATCCATTTCTAAAAATTGAAATACAAAGCCAAAAGAACCTCTTCCTTCTTGTGCATCTTCTTTCTGTTTTTTAAGTTCCATTCTCAATTCTTCCAAGAGTGATACCTTTTTAAAAACTTTTAAACAACCACCCAATTAATTTTAGTCCTTTAGATCAAATAGCCAAAAATCCAAAAATCATCAAGTAATTCAAATAATCCAAAGCTGTTTTTTCTTGCTTCTTTTTTCACTTTCTCTTCCTGGGGTTCTCTTATCTTGTTACAAAGTTTCAGTTAAAATGTATCTTTTAGGAGTGAAAGTGTTAAACTTTCTTGTTAAAGTTTCACTGTTAATTTCTTTCACTTCCAGGTGGTCTCCTCCATTTTTCCAGATCCCAACCTTTTGTTTTCTTCCTTCTTTTAAAAGTTTTTGAGAATCCAGAAATCTTTATTATCCCTTTGACATTTTATTTTCAGCTTAAATACCTGTTAATGTCAAAGTGGATTTTTGCTGGTGTTCTTGCTTAAATCTCTTAGTTGTCAATATAGGGAAGAAAAGATAAAAACCCAAATCCTTTCCCTTCCCTCTCTCATTCCTTGCTTCAAAGTCTTCTTTGGGAACAATGTTGTTCTTTATAATTCAAATTCCAGGGTACCTTATATTGTTGTTTTTTCAGTTTAACCCGGTGAGCCAAAACTTTCTCTTCTTATCTTCCTCCTGCACATTCTTTTCCGGTTGAATTCTTCTTTGAGGTGGTCATTTCTGACCATCTTTGCAACTGCCTTTGGGAAAAGGAGTAATGGCTAGCTGGGGAGGAGAGATGTGGCTCTCCTTGACCCTGCTGGCAGTCTCCCCCATCTTCACCACCTCTACAGGATGGCTTAGCCCCGAAACCAGCTGGCTCGGGGTGCTCTAGAGGTGAGCACAAATCGAAACTGAGCACGATCGCAGATTTCGGTCGGTCGCCAAAGAAACTCGAATCGGAAGCCATCATTGTTATTTTTCATTAAAATGACTGATGCTTCAGGTTAGCTAGATTACATGACCTATCTTTGCAATTTGGCACAGTTCTATTAACAAGCTTCTAAGAAGAAGTACAGTATATATACTTGTATTATTGTTTATTAAATTTATTGTGGCTGACAAGTCGAAGAGATTCTGTGCAGCTTACAATTTCCAGTTATAAAATTAAAACAATTAAAATATGACAGCTACAGTAAACACAGCAGAGGAAAAATAACCTTAACTCTCCCAAAACATGGTAGGGTCTTCATAACACACAAATCCTAGGCTGAGAATAGAACCAGGTCTTAAGGGTCTTTCAGAACTCCAGAAGTGTACCTTTATCCAGGTTGTTATTACAATATTCAATTAATTTCTTTTCTACAGTTCTTTATGATCATCTCCTTTTGTAGAATAGATTCATTTAATTACTACCTATAATTCAAAATATATAGTATCAAATATATAGTATCAAAAGAACTGGATTGTGGTCTGAAAAGGAACTAAGACATCAAATTTTAAAATTTTATTTGCAAGGCTTTTAGAAATCCATATCATATCAATTCTTGAGAATGATTTATAGCATCCTAAAAAAAAAGTATACTCTCTAGTAAGTCATTTTTTTTTGCCTCCATGAATCTATCAATGCTAAATTATCCATAATCTCAAAGAAAGCCATTGGTAATGTACTTTGAGAGAGTTTAATCGCTTTTGTGGACATTCTATCCAAGGTTGGGGAAATCACTCTATTCCAGTCCTGCAAAATAAGCCAATTTTCATAAGAAAAAGGTAGTACTTGATCCATAACATTCAAAAATTTACTTTTATCATCATTTGGTGCATAGAGTCCTACTACTATTGATTTTATCCCATTAAGCTTCATTTCTGCAGCTACAAATCTGCCATACTCATTTGATAATATTTTGGGTTTAAATTGGGGTTTTATATAGAATAAAATCCCATTAGTCTTTTTTAGATCAACTGATGTGAATTCCTCTTCTAGTCTTTGATTTATTATATATTTCTTGCCTTGTGTCTTAATGTGTGTTTCTTCCAAACAAATTATATCTTCAGTTTCCTCAGAAATTGACCTCCCCTCCTGCTTCGATGGTGCATTTTTTCCATTAATATTCCATGTTGTATATTTATTCTCCATCTTCAGACAATGTACCAAGTCCCTATATAGTCATTTGTAGCCTTTTCCTGTTTTCTATATCTGATAATCAAAGTCTTATGATATAGTTGAAAATATGGTAGGTTAAAGTCGCTATCCTTGAAAATACTTTCAATTTCACCAGATGTATTTATTTACTTATTTATTGACCTATTTCCTCTATCTGTCAATCTGGTGGCCTGGAAATGATGATGTTCACCTGCCACTCAGAAGATTGAGAGTTCAATCCTGGACAGCAGTAGATATATCTCTATCAGGGTGCAAAGAGAAAATATCTGCCATGAACTCCACATAGGCATCAGGAAAGGCATGCAATCAGTAAACATTCAGATCCATTCAGTCACCCTGACTTCACCCCGATAAAAGGGATTACAGGTTTATAAAAAGAAAAAAAAACCCTTTTTGATCTATTGACCTGTCTATATCTACCTAGGTATTTATCATCGCATTTTTAAATTGCCCATTTCCCTCAAAGGAACATTGTATTGGAATGGAAATATTCTCATTAACTTATCTATTTGCATGTAATATATAGTAGGAATTAGCTTGTTTTACCAACAAATGCATGCATAGCAACCCAACAGTAGAAGCTGCAATGATATCTTGTATTTTGTGATATCATGTGCAAATGTAATTTAATTTATGTCAGCCATATGTTGCAATATTATTTATATGATGATGTCATGATATAATGGTGCACATGACAACACTAGCCTTATTTCCATGCAGTATTTTTGCAGAATTGGCTCCCCAAGTTCTAGATGCAAATTCTGAGACTATTTTTTGTTTCCTGCATTTTGGGGGTGTAGTTTTTTGGGGGTACATCCAGTTTCCATTTGTTGAGAAAATTGTACCTTTTCAGTTTGTCATCATAAGAATTTTGGAATAAAGTATTGAGTTTATCTTTTTTCCTCCCCCATGCTTTTAATAAAAGTTTTCTTTTTCAGACTGTTAAGTTAGCAGATCTGGCTTATTGTTCATTCTTTATGATGACTGGATTTCAAATTGATCCAATATCCTTCGATCAGCTTTTCCCATCCTGCCATCATACATTATGGAAAAGATTCCTTATATCAACAATTTATTTAAAAAAACAACAATCAGTTTTGATATTCTGCCACAAAAGCTTCCCAAACCAATTCTATTTTTTGCTCTTGAAAAATGAGCATTGGGATGACAAAAGTTGGGTTTACTTATATTTCTTGGTGTCTAGCAGATACTGGGAGAAAAAACAGATGAATCCAGTGATGGACAGGTGGAAGGTGTAGACGTTTTGGTGAGGTACCGACCTTTAGTATGGTAAGAGTCCCAGACCACTCCTAAGCTCTCCTGTACCCTCTGATGTTCTGCCATGGAGAAGATGGCTATTACATCAATATACCTCAGTGTGACACCAAGACCAAGGTTCCCCTCAAGAAGACCATGTCTGCTGCTGACTTTTACAGCTACAGGATAACAGAATGTGATAGCAAAGAATGCTACTTACTGCTGTTCTGCAACCTTGTGAGGCAACTGGCAGTTGGAACAGAGTTCTTTTCAAGTGGAGAGGGGGAGTAGAACTTATTAGCATCAGAGTGTGTTAATCACCCTATTAGTAAATAGTAATGATCCAAGGGTGGGATTCAAATTTCTTAACAATAGGTTCTGTGGGCATGGCCTAATTTGTGGGCATGGCTTGGTGGTTATGTGACCAGCTGGGCATAGCTTGGTGGTCACGTGATAGTAGCGTAACAAAAAAAAATTCATTTATGTATTTATTTATGTTTTTAGTATCTGTTCTGTTTTTATGATTAATAAAAACAAAATCTATACCAAAATTATTATTAAAAATTATTTAATTTTTAGCGTAGGTTTTGTTTTTATAAATCATAAAAACAGAACGGATACTAAAAACAAAAATACATAAATGAATTTTTTTTGTTACACTACTGTTATTGTGACATGTTGACACTTATGTTTTTCCTTTGCTTTTTCCTAATAGTTTTTCCTCATAATAATTTATCTGTCTATCTATCTATCTATCTATCTATCTATCTATCTATCTATCTATTCAGTATCTGTTTTGTTTTTATTACAGATACTAAATAAACAAACATTACTTTACTATTGTAACATGTTGATACTTATATTTGTTTCTCCTTTGCTTTTTTCTATTAGGAAAAAGCAAAGGAAAAACATAAGTGTCAACATGTAACAATAACAGTAGTGTAACAAAAAAAATTCATTTATATATTTATTTATGTTTTTAGAAACTGTTGTTTTTATAATTAATAAAAACAAAACATACTAAAAAAAATGACTGGCAGGATTTGCTACTTTCCTCCTCACTCACCAATTTGTGGTGGAAAGTCAGACAACAATGGTATAGTGGGCTGTGGGTGGGAGAAGATGGCAGTTGACCAAAGATGGTGGCTGGGCGAGGCAGGTAGCTAGGGCAGCTGGGCAGCCTGGGAGTTAACACTCAACCAGGGCTAGCGTTGGTGGTGGCAGGAAGAGGTTGGTGACTGATGGGGCTAACAGCTTGCCTCCTCACTTACCAATCATTGGTGGAAGGCTAGGCATCAATGGTGCAGCGGGCTGCGGAGGGAAGATGGCATCTGGGTGAGGCAGGCAGCATCAGCAAGGATGGCTTGGCAGTCTGGGAATAGTAAGAAGTCAACTGGGGCTTGTGGTGGTGGCAGGTAGGCAACTGGGGCTTGCTTGGAGGTCTCACTTACCAATTTGCGTCTTCAGCAATGGTGGCCAGAGGAGGCAGGCACTCCGCGAGAGGCAGGAGGCAGTCCAGGCAAGGCAGGCAGGTCTGGGGAGGCAGGCAGGCTTCGGTAGGCAGACCAGTCAAGGCTGGGCAGGTGAGACCAGGCAGGTGAGGCTGGGCAGGCGTGGGCGGCTGGCAATGGTGGTGACCAGAGCTTACAGAGTCCTCATTCACCCAGATCAGGCAGGGCAGTGGAAGGCAGGCAGCGATGGCAGGCTGGCTGCCCAGTTGGCAGTGCTGCTACTGCTGCTGCTGCAAGCCAGTGATGGCGGCAGGCGGGAAAAGGCAGGAAGCGATGTAGCACACATGCACTATAAGGAGTGACTGGGTGGGGCAGAATAGGGTGGGCGGGGGGGGAGAATGCTGTCAGTGACAACACATACACGCACAATAAGGACTGACTGGGCAGGGAAGGAGGAGTGGGTAGAAAGGGGCAGGGTCATCAGGGGCCCATTTTACCAATTCTCCGAACTACCAGGAATCATAACAACCGGTTCTACCGAACTGGTAAGAACTGGTAGAATCCCACACCTGTGATGATCTAATGGTCATTTCAAAAAATCCTTTCTTGGAGAGCACCTAGAAGCCATGTGCTAAATTTTAAGTTTGTCGGCTTTACGGTTCTGGAAATTTCATAATGAGTGAGTGGTACTTGGTTTTTATATATATAGATGAACAAAATTAGACCCCAACTTTAACAGCAAAAAAGCACCCAATTCTTTATCAAATCGATTAACAAGTAAATTCTTTCAAACTAACAACATATTAAATGAATTAAAACATAATGTTTCTAAGAAAAATAGAAAGATCTTTGCTTGATGTTAAAAACATTGTGCTACTTGGCTCTGAAGGACATTTTCAATCAGCACATCACAGTTGAGAACACTTTCACAGTTCTTAGTGATATATCTAGTTTCATTTTGCAGGGACATCTAGAAGAAGGATTTGAAGATTAGGGAAGATCCAGAAGAAGAAAAATCATTTTAGTATTTAATCTCCAAACTGTTTAGTTTTTTAAAAGTTTGTAGCATGATTTTATTTGCCTAGAAACAGACCTAGAAATGGGACTGGAAGCCAGGGCAACTGAAACAATATTAGCTTTACATTATTTTATCTCCTGGTCCCATTTACTTGGTGCTTCCTGATGGGTGCTTTTCATTGTCTCTTTCACCATCCCAAATACAAGCAGAGCCAGATTCCTGTCATTTATTGAGGGGAGGGGAATCATGGATTAGAATTTCTTTAGGTTACAGGAAATGTTACATCTTGAAAACATTTCAGAACATCTGAGCAATGGTAAATACTTATTTGCTTATGTGATTTATAGACTACCAAGACCTCTTTAGCAAGTACTTAAGACTTGTAAAACATGAATAAATTAAAACAACACATGAATGTTTAGATAAGTCTTTTTCCATGTGTTTCAGTATCCAGTATTCATATATAATATCTGAATAATGTTTATATACCTCCACTGCATACTTTGTATATCAGAGAAAAGAATTTTCATTATTAGTTGTCAAATTAAAGTTCAACTGGCAAGAGAAAATCTGTAGTTGCTGACATTTCATCAGATTGAAAAGTTGTTTTTTTTAAATAGACATGTTTAGCTTTTATTTCAACTGATTTGCTTCACAAAAACAAAATGGAAGTGAAAAAAAGACAAGAAATACAGTATATCTGTGGATGGAGAAGGCTGCATTGATGAGCAGGGGGCACAGGGAGTGAGATGCCTCCTGCACCATTGCTTTGCCTAAGCTTCTATCAGATCTTATACCTCTCCCATTTCCACTAAATCAAAGAAAGCACACAGGCGGGCCACAATCCACACAGCTCCCTACTTCATACAGCAGAGGAGGATATTGGAGAGAACATTGTCAACACATTGTGAAAACAGGGTGGTGGTTGCTCAAAGCCACAGCACCTCTCATCTTCAGCTTTCATGTTCTTGTAGTCATCAGGGTTTTGCTTTAAAAGCTCTTTCAGCATCTTTAGGCTACGATGACATCACCACAATGGTATTTTTGAGAGCTTGCCAAGTTACTTCGAGGGTTCCACTTTCAGGATTTCCAGCTGTCCAAATCAGCAACAGTCTCTTTGTATACACAAAACCACAGAACTGTAGAGTTGCAGCTTCCTTTGTCTAATGCTTGCTTGTGTATGCTTTTCATTCTACCTCAAGTTCTGGTCTATAACTTTTGCAATTTCTGCTTTCATCTTTCTGGAACTGGTTTTTCTGTTATTCCCTTCTGTGCAGTCCTGTCTTCCAAATGCAGCACTTCCCATATTTCCAATTAATGCAAAATATAAGTTTCATTCTTCACTTCCTTCTTTGGCTTCATGATCCAAATCACAGCATATATTTCATTTCTTTTTTTATCGAGATATCATACTTTACTGGTCTCGTCATTTGAGAAGGAAACTCATAAAAAAGAGAGTTCAGATCTGATGATACAATGTTAAAAAAGCCATCCTCTGAATGCACAAGCATATGTTCAAGCATACAAAATGCCAGAACAAAACCTCCCATTTTGGACAGAGCATAGCTGACTTTTCTTAATCTACTCCATTTCCACTTCCCTCTGCATCAAAAGATTAACTTTGATTGTTTTTCAAGTCATACAGGAGAAACTATAGAGCTCCATTATTACACGAAGTTGACACCAATATTGCCATTCAGTGATCAGTCAGATGACACTTCTCACATGACATTGTGGCATTGTCCTTATAGTTACTAAAGTTTCAATAGAAGGTCTTCAAAGTAAGTCTCCAGCATGTATAGTCCACATGAAGATATCATCAAACTGTGGAACTGCGCTTAATTTAGGGAAAACCAAGCTTAGCCTAGATATGGTTTAAAGTGATACAGAAGTGAAGTCTAATATATAATATTGTATATAATTAAGAAGAGAACCAAGCTAGAATTAAGAAGAAATTTCCTGACAGTGAGAACAATTAATCAGTGGAACGACTTGCCTCCAGAAGTTGTGAATGCTCTGACACTGGAAGTTTTTAAGAAGAGATTGGACAACCATTTGTCTGAAATGGTATAGGGTTTTCCACCTGAGTAGGGATTAGAAGTTCTCCAAGGTCCCTTCAAATTCTGTTATTCTGTTGTTCTGTTTAATTTGCCTGTACCTAGTTCAACATTATTTGCAGAGCTACACCTCTGATAAGTTATTGAGAAACTTAGTGTTCTAGGCAGTGCCTTGTACAAAAGAGAGGATGGATTACAAAGTGTAATGCTTGCTTTAAGAAAAATGATTTGGTAGAGTGGAGAGAATATGGATTCTGAGATGAACAGGTCTGTCCTAAAATCAGATTCTAGCCTCAGCCTATTGAATAAGTGGCAAGCTTATGGAGTGAATGAGAGATAGCTAAATTATTGGAATCACACCTCGTTGTCCCCCCTATCTTTCTTTGCACTTCTTTGTGACTCATGTGTGTTTTTCTTATGAATTACCAGCTACTTTAGTTTTAATTAATCATCTTTATTCCCATATTTCTGCTTGATCTTAAGTTTATTTGTTCATTTAATTTTCTGGTCTTCTTCTGTCCCATCCTTTCCCTTGTTAATTTATCCTTCCACAAAACATTCATTATGGATTATAGATTTTATTCTTTCATTGTGTAAAATTGTAAATAATATGATGGGTAAGTATTTGCTTCAGGTGCTTTTTCCTTGTAAGCAATAAGGCTCCTTTTCATTTAGTTCCTACTGATTATGAATATGTGTTAGTATATTAATTAGCTGGAACAGAATTTTGATTCCTACTCAATCCTCTGTGATGACCCAGAGTGTAACACCAATGTAACAAAATCCAAAATGTAAATAAATGTCCTTTAATGCCTCCAACTTGGCACCACTGTTCAATAATTCTTATTCAAAAATAGTCTTCAAAAATAAGCAATACAGTCCGAACTTAATGACCAGATAGAGGTGAAATAAAAAACCAAAACAAACTACAATGAAGGAAATTCCACAACAGACCAAGATAAGTAATTACCAACTTCAAAAAGATAATAAGGCACAGTCTGTTGGAAGGATGCCAGCCAAGATATCTTCAGCCCAAAATAAAACCTGCTTTGCTTCTGGCAGCACTGTGTTTAACCATCTCTCTTATATCCTATTGTCCCCAGCTGCCACCAATGAGGGGGATCTTGGCCTCTTCCTATCTCATAAGCAAGTTGTTTCCTTCTCTGGTCCTCCCTACATGTCCTAGGATGAAGAGGGGATAGGCTTGGTTCTTCCTTTGACTGCCCAGCTGGCCTTTGCCCTTTCCCAACCTCCTCCACAACCTCCAGAGCCAGACCTCCATCGGCTGTTCGGCTATTCCTACTCTCCCTCAGAGTCCAACTCTAACAAGGGCATGACAGTCCTCAATGAATCAGATTGGAACCCTTTTATTAACATCAGAGAGCCAATTTGTTCTAGTGATTAAGGCTCCAGCATAAAAAAGTGGGCGACCATAAGTTCTAGTCCCACCTTAGCCATGAAAACCAGTTTGGTGACTTTGGGCCAATTACTCTCTCAGCCCAATCTACCAAACAGGGTTGTTGTTGTGAAAAAAAATTGCAGGGGTGACATGTCTTGGACTGCCTTATTTTTTAAAATAATAAAGGCAGGAAACAAATAATAAATAGGATTTGGGCTATTTCTGAACTAATGACCAACCCACTGTAAAGCGAGTTGGATAATGTATAAACCTAGGTAGCACTCTGATCTTATTTTTATATACATTAAAAATTACAGTAGAATGTGAGTATATCTCTCTATCCAAAGTTTTGTACATATGAATTCTGTGTAGAAGTGACAACAGATGCATTTTAGCCCCTTCTGTATTTTCAGTTAAAAATATTGCAAATTTGCTCTGAATTTGTGTTTGTTTGAAAAAAAAATGTTTTTCATTAAGAAATTGTGGATCCCATAATGGCTTTAGATATTATAGACTAATAATAACAACCCCTGATATTTAAAATGGGCCACTGATATGTCAGAACATTTTTAGCAATATAAGCAATTAAACTATTTTGCTGTTCATTGCCCTTTTTGACCTTTAAATGATGGTGTTTGGTTTTCTTGACTATTGGACATGCTTTTTATCATACTCTTTACATTCCAACCATGTTATCTTTCTCAAACATGATGATAAAAATCCTTAGATCACAAGTCAATAAACAAAGTTAAACCCTTGAGAAATATCATGTTGTAAGGATACTTTACAGGAGGAAATGAGTTCTAGGAAAGAAAATGCAGAAGAATAATGATTGCAGAATTCATGTATTCAATATTGATATCTATTAACTCACAATTTACTGACTTAGAAAAGCTTCAAACAGGTAGATATCTTTTTCCACATTTATCAAAACTTTGATTCAGAGACTGTTTTCTTTGATGTTTATTATGCTTGTTTTTTGCTAACTTTGTTACACAGACTTTGGTGATGCTTCATCCCTTTTGTTTTTCTAAAAAGACTGAATTCCATGGATCCTATTCCTAGATTGTTGATTACAAGATTGCAGCCAAAATAATATCCTTGGAGATAAAATATAATTGGATATATAACTTACTGTCTTGTATTTCTCTCTCTCTCTCTCTCTCTCTCTCTCTCTCTCTCTCTCTCTCTCT
>BLBF01000040.1:36659983-36686000 GCA_015471245.1 Laticauda colubrina
AGAGAGAGAGAGAGAGAGAATAATAATATACCTCCTGAATATACTTATGTGCTATCTTGTAAATATAGATAATTGATACACACAGAGACAAAGATATACACGATAATTATACATCTCTATCTTGCATATTGCCTGATTGATCTTCATGTTTAACTTCAAAGGCTTCTACCATATGAATAAAAGTGCCCCTTGTCTAAAGATGAAAACAATTCTGCCACATAGTTGGCTGACAGCAACTTCATTGAATCTGCCCAAACTGGTTCTGCTACAGCATGGATAGCAGTAATAAAAAGAGTGCACTAGTTTCTGCCCTTCTCTGCTCAAGAATTACAACCAAAATGTATAGTTGTAAAGTTTATCATGTAAAGTGTAAATATACAAGAGTGTATATTTTTTCCAAAAGTGGAAACACTGTACATTGGAAAAGCATTTTTATTATAAATGCACATTAAAGAAATATTTTAAAAACTAAACAAACAATTTACAATTGGATAACATCAAGCATGTAAAAGTTAAAAATGTGATAAGCAAAGAATACATTCAAAGAATGAGTAAATTACTAAAGACAAACTGAATGATGGAAACACCATCAAAGTGTCAATACTTGGGCCATACCTGTGATACAATACTGATGAAATTGTTAACTGAACTAGAGACTTTGAACTGAAAAACAGGAAAACTGATGGCTAATCACTCTGAAGTGATCCCCAGAGTGATATTGATAGATTATACCTGGTTCATAGGAATGAAGACAGAGGTTATTACAATTTAAACAAACTATTGAGAAAGAGAAGTAAAAGGCAGCCAAGAAGAACCATTGATGGAATTAAAAAATTTGAACTTACTAAATGTACAGGAAATAAAAAGTGAACATTAAAATCATATAATGGAAAAACAAAGAGAACATTACACGGTCAATTTCTATAAAAGATCAAGGGGAAAATGGATAAATAAAAAACCTGACAATGGCGTATAACTGGAATATTAAAAAAGAAACTGAAGGCTTGATTTTAACTGTGCAAGAGCAAACTATTTGAACTAATGCGATCAAGGCCAGAATTCAAAAATCATCAAATTATTCAATGTGCAGATTATGCAAAGAGGCAGAAGAAACAAAAGATCATATATTAAGCACATCAAGAAGATTTCATAATTGCCAAAATGATTCATTGCAATATCATAAAAATTATCATATAGCAATAATGAAACATTTGTGGATATGTAGAATTGAAAAAGTAGTAAAATGTGAGTAGGTTAAAATATTGTGAGAGTTCTGAACACAAACTGTTAAAATCCTGGCTCACATCAGATATAACTGTGGTTGAAAAGGGCAAGTGTGTGTAATTGATGTGATAATACAAGAGAAATATAGAATACAATACAAAGTACTGAAGAAGATCACAAAGAAGATCAAGATCTGAAAATCAAAATTGAAATATTATGGTGCCAACTGATCATGGTGTCCCAGTGGTTATTGGCACACTGGATGCTACATCAAAAACCATCTTTGACAGCACTTAGCAAATGTGCATATTGGCAGAATTTCCATCTGTCAATTGCATTGTTTGGATATGCGCATATATACTATGCTGATACATTACAGCATCCTAGGTTCTTAGGAAAAAAATGATGCTTATGAAGACCAACACCTGCTAAAGAACTGTGATTTCATATTGTTGCATAAATAAAAATAATAATGTAAATATGGCTTTGGTATGCTACAAAGCAATATTTCTAAAAATATCTCTAGAGCTCCAGCAGCCAGACAAAACCTCATTTATTTTATAATTAATCTTTGTTTTATATTTTATGACCAATCATGTCCTCATTACCAACAGCTATTTTTTGCATAGACAAGCTACAGTATTGCATGAATAATGTGTTTGGAATTTTGCTCACTTAAAATACCTAAGCCAGTTCAAACTAGGAACACTTCTGAAATCTTCTAGTTGTCACTGAATTGTTCAAGAAAACTCAGAAAAAAATCCTTTACCAAATTTCAAAAGACCTAAAAACCAATATGGTATGGCAAGAAATGTCTGGCTTAGGTGAGGAGATCCAGGCTGAGATTCAGCCATAGCCAATGAATTACATTGGTGACTTTGCTCAAGTATGTCATGATTGATTCAAATGTCAGCAGGATATAAATGTAATAAATAACATACATGTTGTTTTCGGAAAATATCTGACATTGCCATATCTACATTGCCATAAGTTCCTGGAAGAAAGGTGAGATATAAATCTGATCAATAAAAATAGTTTGGGCTGTGGGAAACATTTTAAGTATCATTTTGAATGGTTTACACAGTTCTGGAATACATTTTATAGCCATATTTGATTTAATGCTTCCATGCAGTGTAGCTGTGTATTCTATATCTATTTCAAATCCCAAATGGATTATGTCTCTTATAAAGTAATAATGTAACATATATCAATATCTTAGTTCCTGATGCCCCCAGAAAGGGATTGAAAGGTCCCTCCAACATCTGCTAAAAATATTAGCTGCTGGAAACAGTCAGCTGGGTCAATACTATAACATTTCCTTTGTAGTATTCTGAAGTACAGTATCATGCTTGAAAATAATATCTGGGCAGTGTAACACTTGCCTGTGACAGGATGGAGAATACTTTAGAATATTTGAAGTAACTCAATGCAGTTCTCAAAACAAACATACCTCTAAGATCCTGTAATGGAAAGAATATCTGCTGGTAGGCACGACAGAGCTTTAATTGAGACGTGTGATACAGTCTCTTAAGATTTAAAGTCATTCTTTCACTTGTATAAATGACCCGTGACAATTTTGAAGAAAGATTATATATTTTTAGGCTTGAATACTTTTATTTTTGGCTGCATTTTGACAGGATTTTTATTTTATATAAAAACAAAAGCATTCAGCAAAAGAAACCAAATTCAATAGCTCCATTTGCACCTTAGTCATACAGAAATGACATTTCTCTTTTTTCCTTCCTCAGTGTAAAATTTTAATTGCCCTTTGAGATTTCATAACTGAAGGTTTAAGTTTCCTGTTTAGTAAACTCACAAAGTAACTCATTAATAATCATCATAACACCATAAAATAAATGTCAAATTTAACACTTTTCAAATGATGGTACGAAATCATTAAATTAGCAGGATAGCACCTATTGAGTATAATAATATTCATACTGAATATCACTAACTGGATACGTAATGGAACACATATGAACACCAGGCTGTCTTTCACATCTATATATAGCATTTATAGAGCCCCTTAAACATTTTTTAAAATTAAAAATGATATTCAAATCTCAACATAACATTGAATATTTTATTCAAAATTTACCTCTTTGTGGAACTCATTGTATATAGGAGGAAAGGCACCATCCAGGTTAACCCTTCCATGATAATTTCCAGTTACCTCATGCTGAATGTACAAAGGGCTGAAGCACAGATAGCATGTCCATGTGTCTCTCTGTGTGTAAAAAAAGTTGACACAAGAGACTTTATCTAGGAATAGCAATAGCCCACAAACCAATAGCAACACTCTGCCAGAAATTATCCAGAAACAAAGACAAGATACAGAAGGATGAAAGAAACAATATAATCTACAATATTAACTGTAACAATTTCAATCAATTCTACATGGGACAGGCATCACATTGATTAAAAACCAGGATCCACAAACACTGGCTGGCAGTCAAATACCATGATCCCAAATCCTTAACTGACACCAAACTACCAGTTCAACTGGAGCAACATAAAAATCATCGGCCACACTACCACCCATCATGCTCATAAATTCATCAAATCCTGGCACACCACAAGCAATTCCATCAACAAAAACATTGACCTACTACTAGCCTACAAACCACTTAGAATATAAATCAACCATACAACTAATCAGAGACAGCACCAACCTTCATGCAAGCCCCTCCAACGAGCAGTTCATCTCCCAATGACCCTCGCCTGATGTAACCTCCTCATCACAAGACACATCACAAGACTCCCATTGATGACTCACACCTGACTCATCACAAGACTCCCATTGATGACTCACACCTGACTCATCACAAGACCCATTATAAGACCCTCACTTGATACACCCATACCTGACTCATCAGAAGACCCTCATTTGACACACCTACACCTGATCCATCACTAAACCTACTGACCACATGAAGATCTTATAAACAGAAGAACACTGACATCACCCAAATCTCTGCTGAAGATATTACCTAGCCTGGTAATGAAATATTTGGAAACCAATCCGCAAGCTTGGAGAACAAACCTTCACTCTCATAATAATAGCACTTACTTATACACCACATCACAATGCTTTACAGCTCTCTGTAAGCGGTTTACAGAATCAGCATATTTTCCCCAACAATCTGGGTCCTCATTTTACTGACTTGGAAGGATAGAAGTCTGAGTCAGCCTTGAGTTTTCGGTGAGACTTGAACTGCCAAACTGCAGGCAACTGGTAGTCAACAGAAGTAGCCTGCAGTACTGCATTCTAACCATGGCACCATCATAGCTCTTAGGAAACTTAATTCTGTAATTGGAATTTGTCTCTTTATACACATTGCATGTACTCTGTGAAAGGTTTGATCCCACAGTCACAGCTGCCATTTCCCCCCTTGTTTACTCCTGTCTGCAGGCACCTCTGTAGGAGGCTTAACTGATATCAACCCTATTTTAAGCCTACTTATATTGTGATGATTGTTGATCAAATGTGGCCCACCAGCGGCCAGTGGAGCTGGTAGAAGACTTGGACAGTGAGGAGGTTGGGGCAGAACATGAGCCAGTCCTGGAGCCTGGGGAAGGCTTTGATGAGTGCTCTGCATTGGAAGCAGAGATTGGGCCAGGGCCATCCAAGAGTTATCAGCTGCCTTCAGATTCAGAGATCAGTGGGGCAGAAGAACAGTTGGCGCCTGTTCCCGATGAATGCATGTGCAGAGCTGCCAGGAGAAGGGAACAATTAAGAAATAAGGGTCGACTTGGGAGTAAAGGCACAGATGGATGGTGAATGGCACCTCCAATAGAGAATAAAGAGGAGTGAAAGGGGAGTGGTGTTTGCAGGAGACAATTAGTTTGTTTAATTACTGTGAAGATTTGTTCCTGGCTCTCAGAGATTCCTTGCTAAGTATTTTCTTGTACAGCATTGTGTCTGGAAGTTATCGGCCTGGCAACTTTCCAAGCCTATGGTTGTGATTCACCCTTGAAAGACTGTTTGCTGGGACTTTGCTGGATATGAATGACAGTAATTCACATTAACCAAATAAAAAGGGGTTTTGATGGGACAAGAAATCTGCTTCATGATTTTGTGAAGCCTAGGTCAGAATATCAAGGAGATAATAAAATATAAGGCAGTTGAGTTTATTTTTTAAAACAATGGAAGGAGGAAATGGCTTTCCTGGCAATACAGTATTGGATATTCCAAAAGTATCATAATAATTACATTGACTGAACAATATGTAATACTTAGAATGTTGTGCATTTGAATTTGGAAGTGTATTAATTTCTATCGATATAATATGAAAATTTCCTGATGAAGTTTTTGGATTAAAATGTGGTAAAACACATTTAAGATGTACTTCTTGTTTTGAGTTCATATGGCTTGGCAAAACATTTGGCTGGATCTAGCCCAAATCTATCATGTTTTGTAAAGAAATCTGATTTCGCCAAACTATGTAAAGCATACTTTTATTGAATTAAAATCAATTGAACAAATTAACATAATTAACAGAAATCCTATGCATTTCCTGTGGGAATAAAGAAACAATAACTTAATCTGAATCCAGCCCTTCTTTTTAAAAAAGGCCATTTTAACGTGATAAGCTATATTATTTCTAATGTTGTATATTGGTCAGAGTCCCATAATACACAATTGAGTTTATAAAAGAATGGTATTATTATGGATTAAAGTGAAGCAGAGAGAGGTCTTACAGGGGATTAGTAAATATTTCATGTTTAGCAGAAGTAACATTCCAATTTGGGAGCACATATCAGAAGTATGCCAGTAATGCTTACTAAAAATGTTTGGAGGAAACAACCGAAAGAAGACATGATTTCTTTGAACTTTTTAGATGTCAGTTCTATAGTTAGAAATGATAAAGCGTTTCTTTGCCTAAGGAAAAGAGGCAGATTTGTCTGGACATGGCTATCATGTCACAAAGCCTCAGTTGTAGGATAGATGTGTAAACTGCTGGGTGGCTTTGGCCCATCTCATCTCTAGTTACAAAATGATTGCTGATTCCTCTGTAGTTTGAGCAGCTGCCCAGAAGTGTGGCACACACAGAGATTGGCATCTCTGTCGGATACTATTATCATAATATCCTAGTAATTAAAGAACAATTTCTTCATAGTTTTTATGCAGGAGTTTGTTACACAATAAGCACCTTTTTAGGCATTCTGAACTCATTTTAAAAATATTTACTGCAACAAAATCATACATGCTAGTTAAAACCCATAAAATAAGATACAGCAATAAAATCAAGTAAAAAAAAGATACATTTAAAACAAGTCATTTCAACGCAGATTGATGAAAGCATGATACTGACAAAGAGGCACTTAACAGACAAAAGGCAGGTTAGTATGGCAAAAGTGCCTTGTCTTTCCAATGAGTTGCTTTAGATGTGTGTATGTGTGTGTGTGTGTATGTGTACACACTCCTAAAGCAACTCATTGGAAAGACAACCCTAACCATAACCCTAACCATGACACTTCCACAACCTTATTAAGTATTGTAGTGGTACCTAAACTAAAATGGGCTCCTTGCTGCATCCCAGAGAACCCTGAAAGACACGCTGAAAAGAAATAACACTTTTTAAATAGAATAGAATACTTTATTGGTCAAGTGTGACTGGACACACAAGGAATTTGTCTTGGTGTAAATACTCTCAGTATGCACAAAGAAAAGATATATTTGTTAAGAATCAAGAATCATAAAGTACAACACTTAATGATAGTCATAGGGTACAGTCAACAATCAAATCATACTAGGAAACAGTCAATATAAATTGTAAGGATACAAGCGACAAAGTTACAGTCCTACAATCACAAGTGGGAGGGGATGGGTGATAAGGAGTGATGAGAAGATTAACAGTAATAGCAGTGCACATTTTATAAATAGTTGAACAGTGTTGAGGGAATTTTTTTTTTAGCAGAGTATACGTGAATAAATATGTGACTGGAGAAAAATAATCTTCCACATTTATTTAGTACAACACAAGGTATTGTTGCCTGTTTTCCTGAAACTCTTACTTTCTAGATCAGCACTTCCACCACTAAACTTATATAACTTAGATACAAACCATAGTTAAGTAACTCTGTCATTTAATGTTAACTAATTTTATTTTCTCTTTTCATACTGTTTTATTGTATTATTATAAAGCACTGCATTATACTATTTGGAGGCAGTATGTTCTGACCTCAGCTTCCTAAAAATATGAAGCAGACTCTTCATCCCGATAAAACCCCTTTTACTTAGGTTAAAGTTAATTCCTCTCCAGAAAAGCCCCGGCAAACAGTCTTTCATGAGATTTCACAACTACAGACCTTTATCAGGCTTGGAGAGTTGCCAGGCCAATATCTTCCAAATGGGCCGCTGTAGCAGAAATTACTTGGCAAGAAGTCAGGAACCTTCACCCTAATGAATTGAACTAATTGTCTCCTGCAAATACCACTTCCCTTTTGCTCTTCTTTGTTCCCTATGGAAGGGGCCATTCATCGTCCACCTGTGACCTTACTCCCGAATCAACTCTTGTTCTTTCATTGTTCCCTTCTCTTGGCACCTCTGTGCATGTGCACACTGGCAACAGGCTCCAGCTATTCTTCTGCCCCAATGATCTCCAATTCCAAAGGCAGCTGATAACTGTCCAACAGCCCTGGCCCCATCTCTGCTTCTGATGCAGAACACTTGTCAGAGCCTTCCCCAGACTTCAAGACTGGCCCATGTTCCTCCCCAACCTCCTTACTGTCCAAGTCTGCCACCAGTTCTGCTGGCCACTAGTGGGCCACCACAACACAATATTGAGTGAAGATTATTAACACTCTGATATTTAAATAAACCTTTGAAGACAAATATTAAGATTTCTAAAATGTTAATGTTGATAAGCATAAGATTGCTTAATTTTACAACTAATACTGGATGTGACATGACTAATTTTACAACTAATACTGGATGTGACATGACTAAAGACTACAAAGTACATTCACTTATGTATTGTATAATAAAGATTTCTATCTTAAAACATAATTCTTTTTTTTGTGTAAATTTTATTTGAGTTTTCACAAAGAATTACAAATAAAACATCTTTTTTGAAAGTAGCGTTATCCCAGGTTACATTTCTTCATACAGACACAAATTTAATTTCATGCTCATTTTATGCTTCTGGTTTTAAGCCTCTTTGGTGACAGACAGAAATCCGTGATCATGCGTGGTTTTGGTCTGGGCTCGCTGCTGGAGCGCCCCAAGCCAGCTGGTTTCGAGGTTAAGCCATCCTGTAGAGTGGGTGAAGAGGGGGGAGACTGCCAACGGGGTTGAAGAGAGCCGCATTTCTCCTCCTCAGCTGGCTATTACTCCCTTTCCTGAAGGCGGTTGCAGCAGTGGTCAGAAATGGCCACCTCAAAGAAGAACTCGACCGAAAAAGAATGTGCAGGAGGAAGATAAGAAGTGAAAGTTCTGGCTGACCAGGTTAAATTGCAAAAGCAACAACTCAGGTACCCTGGAATTTAAACTAAAAAAAAAGTAACAGCATTCCCAAAGAAGATTCGGAAGCAGCAAAGGAAAGTGAAAAAGGAAAGGTTTGGCTTTTTTTTTCCTTCTCTCCCTTTCCCTATATTGACAACCAAGAGATTTAAATAAGAAACCAAAAAAAAAAATCCGCTTTGACATCAACAGGCAATTAAGCTGAAAATAAAATAAAATGGCAAAGGGATAATAAAGATTTCTGGACATCAAAAAGTTTTTTATAAACAGGGAAGGAGAGAAAAAGAATAAAAGGGCAGGATCTGGAAAAAGGGAGGAGACTGCCTGGAATTAGAAGGAATCTACAGTAAAACTTTAACAAGACTTTTAAAAGATACATTTTAACTGAAATTTGGTAACTAAATTGTAGAACCCTAGGAAGAGAAAGTGAAAAAAAGTAAAAAGAAACAGCTTGCGTGTATTTGGATTATTTGGTGACCATTGGACTCTTGGTTATTGCACTTGAATGACTAAAATTAATTGGGTGGTTGTTTAAAAATTTATATAATGGCACTACTTCTGGATAAATTGGAAATAGAACTTAAAAAGTACAAAGAAGATGCACAAGAAGGAAAAGGCTCTTTCAGCTTCGTTTTTCAATTCTTAGAAGTGAAGATTTGGAGCTATGAGAAACAACAAGAAACGTCTGCAAAACAAGCAGACTGGGACAAAGAAGAACCTATTTTTAATGAACAAGTAATTTTATGTAGGGAAGAAAAAGGAAAGGGGGGAGAATTTAAGACTTAAAAAAACAACCAAAGAAAAGAAAAATAAGTATAATATTGGAAAGCAACAGAAGAGGGGAATACAGAAGAGAGAAATAGAGGTAGAGAGACAAGGGGGTAAAAAAAGGGAGAGAGAAGAAGAGAGGGAAGAAGGAAAGGAAAAGAATTTATAAAGGATAGAAACAAGATATAGAGAAACAGGGCCTATTTAGAGATAATGGGTAAAAAATTAACTGAAAAAGGGATTCTGTAAAGGTACATAAGTTTGTATTGTTATATTAGAAAAAAATTCAGAAAATTGGAAACAATTTATGATTAAAATGAGGGATAAAATAACTATTGTAATCTTGTGAAATGTTTGTTAATAAATGAAATGAAATAAATGAGAGAATTGAATTAGGAAGGGATGGGAACATTTTAATTAGTTAATGTTTTGTAAAATATAAGTGAAGGGGAGAGTTAATTATGGAAAACTTATAACTGTTCCCATAGAAGTATGATATTTAATTGAAAAGTAATGTTAAAGAAGTTAAGATTTTAATGAATATTAATATTAATGATAGAACTGAATTGGAATGGAATGTGTTGTTTTAACTATACATATTTATAATCCTTTTTTTTCTTTTTAAGAATATAGTGTGTATTTTAAGAATGTACCAAGCAGAATCCGAATTGAGGTATTATATTGAATGTTAAACTTTAAGGTATATATTGAACCTTAAATAAGAGTTAAATGGATAAAATTAAAATATATAAAGGTGTCATACTCCAATCAGCAACTACAGGAGAAACTTTGTTTAATGAGAAGAGATAATATGAAATTGAAACAGGACAGACAAAAAGTATAAATATAAGGATTTGAATCGAGATGAGATAATTAAAATAAAATTAAGAAAATTAAAAGAGGGGAGAAGCTATGTAGAAAATGTAAAACAGTAATAAGATATGGAACATAATTCTTAATACTAAGAACTCAATTGTATTTTTATTCTTATTATTTCATTGTATTTGCATTATTGTATTATTTATTTGAATTATTTATTTGTATGCATATTAAAGGATCTAATTTAGTTTTTGCTGTGGCTCTATCAATTACTTCTTAGAGTCTCCAGCACTCCATTCAATAATCAGGCTGACTATAACGAATAATCAAACTCTGCTTTTTACATATCCTTTAATACATGTTATATAAGTTATAAATACAAAAATATTACATGCAATTAAAGATAGAAATTGTGCATAAAGTCAGAGGGCAAACTGTGTCCCATAGCTTGAATGTGTCCCAGGCACTTATCTTCCTGATCCTCTTGACTGTTCTTTTTCCAAAAAGTTATTGTAACACAAGATCAGTTATCATTACAAAGCATCACCTCCTCATCACCTCCAGCTTCATACTTATTTGCAGGAATATTTTGAACATCAGAAATCTACTATTGTGATAGAAAACACCTTGATAAATGGTGTTTTGTGGTTGCTAATGGTCACTTGAGTGTCCAGCACAGGCTCCTACAATGTAATGTCTCAACCCAAAAGTGTCTCACTCATGACTCATGACTTAATAAAAGAAATATTCAGAATACTCAGAAAAGAAATACTCAAACACATGTACCAAAAATAGCCATAGTAGATAGAAAAGGAATTGTATGATACAGTTAAAGCCATGTTTGCACTCTAAAGCAGTTTTTCCCATGGAACAGTGTAATTATTAATCCCCGCTTAAGCTGTTGAGTTCTTGACAGTGAGCAGCTTCTGAGGAATATTTTGCCTAAGAATACTGGATTAGTTCTTTATCTGAATCTGAGCAGTGGTGGGATTCAGCCAGTTCACACTAGTTCAGGAGAACCGGTTTTTAATTTTCTGAGCAGTTTGGTGAACTGGTTCTTAGAAGAAATCATTAGGGCAGAGAACTATTTAAATTGTTTGAATCCCATCACTGAATCTAAGGTTAATATGAACTGTGTTATGAATCATAATGAAAGTTGTCCAAATTATGAATTTCATTTATATTTACAAATTGATAAAGCTTCACAGTAGGATCTAGTTTTGTATTTTGTAATATTTTGTAGAGTTTTAATTTTAAATAAGACTTGTCTTAGGAAAGTGAAGAGTAGGTGTTTTGAACTAAAAGTGGGAGTGGAATTTTTTTGGCTTGTCTGGCTTTGTATGCACATGTACAAATGTTACAGTTTTAGTAATAAAAGCTAATTAATGAGAACTTTCTAGTTGGACTCTTTGTCTCTAATTTAAATTTTGCTGAAATATATGTTTATTATTTTGAAAACAAGAGGTGAAGATGGTCAGAAGATTTCTTAATGCCTTTGTTTTTGTTTTTACATAGAAATCACTTCTGTGTGAGAAAGAGAATAAAAAAATCCCAGCATTGTTACTGGGAAGCATTGTGAAAGGATTATTTCATGTGATACATATACCGGTATAGGTAGACATGCTTAAGTAGAGACAGGTAAGAATAGTAACAGCACTAAGCACTTAGAATTATATACTGTTCCATGGTTGTTTATAGCACTCTTTGAGTAGTTTACAAAACAGCACATTACCCTATAATAATCTGGGTCCTAATTTTACTGACATGGAAAGGATGGAAGTCTGAGTCAACTGTGAGCTAGTCAGGATCAAACTCCTTACAGCAGACAGACTCAGCCTGCAATACTGCATTCTAATCAGAGCACTGTTCTATATATTAACATACTTGAAATACCCTCTTCTGATTGGACCAGAAATACTACTTGTTGATTGGTCCAGAAACACGATTCTGATTGGTTCGCATTACCGCCTTGTGATTGGCCACCGGATTGGTGGGGGATTCAAAGAGCTGTCATTGGCCACGAGCCGCTAGCAGCCGCTATAAAAGAGGCTGCTGTGGCTCTGCAGTCAGAGCAGATTTAAGCAACTAAATAAAGAGCTGAAAATTCACACTGGTCTCAAGTCTCTTTTCCCGCAATTTAACACTGGCGACGAGAATGGGATCCTGAGACAAAGGAGACCAGTCGAGCACGTGGCAACGAGGACTGACCAACTGACGAGATGACCGGCAGCAACTCGCTACCCGCACCATTCAACCCAACGACAGAGGACTGGGAATCGTACATCGACCGGTTCCTCATGTTCCTCAAGAGTAACGACCTGCAAGAAATCACCGATAAAAGGAAGAGAGCCGTGTTCCTGACACACTGAGTGCCCACAGTGTTCAAAATGGCTAAAGCATTGGCCGAACCTCAGGATGTCACGCAGATGGCATGTCCAGAGTTGGACTGACTACTGAGAGTCCATTATGCACCGGGTGTCTCCAACCTTATCCGGAGACACAAATTTTATAAAAGAGACCAGACAGAAGGTGAGAGTGTCGGGAAATTCGTAGCGGCTCTGTGGGACATTGACAGTGCATGTGATTTCCTCAATATGGACAAAGCCATGAGAGACCGCGTGGTCCTGGGACTGAGGGATCTCACATTACACAGCCAACTATTGACCTGGCCAAACATCACGGTCACCGAGGCCATCGCCGAGGCCACCGCAGCTGAGGCCATGAAGAAGTCAGCAGCAACCATGAAGAAAATTTTTCTTTCACATGTTCTTCCTCTCTCTATCACTCTATCATCTTGTCCTTCCCTCTCTCTATCTCTCTGTAAATGTGAACTAATGAAACGCTGTTCGGAGAGGATCAGCTTGTTATACTCTCTGATTATGGTTACTGTTTTTGCTTTTGTTGTAATTGTAGTTCATAAGTTTCCTCATGATGCTCGTCCCCTCTCTTTTCTCTGCTTCCATGTCATTTGCCTCGCCAATCATCCTAATTGCTCAGTCCTGTGTATTTCACATTGTATCATGTTACAATTGTTACTGGATATTTATTATACTAATGATTTTGAATGAATTCTGAAGAAGAAACTGATATATTACATATAGTAGATTGTAAATATTTCTTGCCCGAAGAATTAAACACCTATATGTATACTGCCTTACAGTGCCAACATGGTTGATTTAACTCTGTTTTAAGTTTTTTACATATCAACGCTCGCAGTTTGCCCAAAAATTATGATAATGTAATCACCTTGTTATCATCTCTTAATTTTAATTTCTCATTTATCGGTGTAAGTGAAACTTGGTTGAATGATAAATCTCCACCAATATTCGATATTGATGGCTACTCTTTGATTCGCTCTGATAGAGCAAACCGTCATGAAGGCGGCGTAGCACAGTACGTTGCGAATACATACTCATTTACTGTACAGCATAATTTGTTTTGTGTAAACTCTAATGCTGAGATTTTATCTGTTGAAATTGAAATTCCAAATGGAAAGAATATAATTGTTGTAGTTATTTACCGACTGCCAGATGCAAGCGTGGATTCATTTTTTGATGATTTTGAAATTATATTATCTAAAATTAGTACTAGTAATAAGATAGTATGTGTAATGGGTGATTTTAATATTGATTTATTATCTGAAAATAACAACTCACAAAGATTTTGCACGATACTTCATTCTAATTTTTTTCACTGTGTTATTGATAAACCGACAAGGATTAGTGCGCAATCATTATCTTTAATTGATAATATATTTATAAATACAAATGTAGCACAAAATCAATCAGGTATTCTTTATAGTGATATCTCGGATCATCTCCCCATTTTTTGTATCTTATTTGAAGTACAAAGACATTCTAAGAAAACAAATAAGAGAAAATTACATAGGCTTACAACGGAAAATATCAACTGTCTGAATGATGCTCTATCATCAGTAACTTGGGATGACATACTTGTGATGATGTGGATAAAGCATATGAATTATTTTGGAATAAATTTTCTTATTATTTTGATAAGAACATCCCATTGTGAAACAAACAAACAGGAAGTAAAAGAATAAGAAATCCATGGATGACAAGAGGTATTTTACAATCGATACTAAAGAGAAATGAATTATATAAATTGCAATTAAACAATCATTCTGATGAAAATGTATATGAATATAAATGGTATAAAAATAAATTGACAACAATAATACGAACGTTGCGTAGATTGTATTACAAAAATCAATTTGAGAATGGACAAGAAAAATGTCTTCCACATGGAAAATTGTGAAAGAAATATTAGGGAATCATAAGCAAAAAATCATTCCTAAAATATTGAATGTTAATGATCATTGTGTTAAATCTTCACAAAACATAGTTAATGCCTTTAATGAGTTTTTTGTAAAAATTGGTCCTAATCAGGCGAAGAAAGTCGATAGCCATGGAACAATTTTTTGTCAATATCTTGCTAATTCATGTAATCATTCACTGTTCTTAAAGCCTACTGATCATATAGAAATTATGCATATAACATCATCTTTGAAATCAACACATTCTACTGGATATGACGAAATCAGCACTGTTTTGCTGAAACAGATCAGTGAATCGATTATTATCCCTCTTTCTCATATTTTTAATCTTTCTTTGTTATCTGGAGTATTTCCTACTCCATTCAAGATAGCAAAAGTTATTCCTGTGTATAAAAAAGATGATTCTTCAAATATTAGTAATTACCGACCCATTTCTTTGTTACCCACATTTTATAAAATACTGGAAAGAATTATATAAAATAGACTAGACAGTTTTTAAACTAAATATAATATTCTGATTCCTGATCAGTATGGATTCAGAAAATCACATTCAACTGATCTGACGCTTATGCAATTATATGATCGAGTATCAAATGCCTTAGCTGATCGAAAGCATGTTATTGGTGTCTTCATGGATTTAAGCAAGGCATTTGATACTCTTAACCATTCCATATTGCTGTCAAAGCTACATTTCTATGGTATAAGAGGAACTGCTCTGAAACTAACTGCAAGTTATTTAAATGATCGAAAGCAATTTACATGTTTTGATTTCTGTAATTCGGAAATATTGTCGATTAAATGCGGCATACCACAAGGGTCAATTCTTGGGCCACTATTGTTTTTATTATATGTCAATGATTTACCTAATGTATCAAGTTTATTACAATATGTTATTTTTGCTGATGACACTAATGTACTTCTCTCAAATTCAGATTTTCAATGTCTCATTAAGGCCCTGTCACACTGCCCAACGGATGCAAAACGTTAGTAAAAAGGACACAACGGATGAGAAAAATGTTCCATCCGTTGTTATCCGCTCTCAAAAGGGGCAAAAATTTGCATAACCAGAGCGGATAACACGGAAAGGAACGGACGCGGGGAGGATGCAGAGCAGATGGAAAGCGGATGCAGAACAGAAGCCTAGCAGATGGAAGCGGATGGGAGTGGATGGCACATCCGCTAGGCTTCCAGGGGGCTACAGCAAAGTGGACGCAGAACGGATACAGCGGATGCACAGCGGATGCACAGCGGATGAAGCGGATGCACAGCGGAAGGCTAGCGGATGCACAGCGGAAGCCTAACGGATGCCGAGCGTTAATTGCACATGCGGGGAGGATGCATTGCGTAAGCCCCGCGGATATAAAGGGAAGCAGCTCAGAAGCAGGTCACCATTCAGAGGAAAGACCTGCTGCCGGACACATTGACAGCCTTCCCTGCCCTGCCTGCATGCCTGCCTGCAAGCCTTGCTGCCAGCCTCCCTACCAGCCTCCCTGCCAGCCTTGCTGTCTGCCTGCCTGCCAGCCTTGCTGCCAGCCAGTCTGCCAGCCTTGATGCCTGCTTGCCTTCCAGCCTTGCTGCCAGCCTGCCTTCCAGCCTCCCTGCAAGCCAGTCTGCCTGCCAGCCTTGGTTCCTGCCTGCCTGCCAGCCTTAGTGCCTACCTGCCTGCCAGCCTTCCTGCCAGCCTTCCTGCCAGCCTTGGTTCCTGCCTGCCTGGCAGCCTTCCTGCCAGCCTTGGTGCCTGCCTGCCTGCCTTGGTGCCTGCCTACCTGCCAGCCTTGGTGCCTGCTTTCCTGCCAGCCTTGGTGCCTGCCTGCCTGCCAGCCTTGGTGCCTGCCTGCCTGCCAGCCTTGGTGCCTGCCTGCCTGCCAGCCTTGGTGCCGGCCTTCCGGCCAGCCTTGGTTCCTGCCAGCCTCCCTGCCAGCCAGCAACCCCACAACCATGGGGAAGAACAGAAAGCCTCAGCCATCTGCTACCAGCCCTGGCAAGAGGGACAGGGCTACCATCCCGCCCCCTGGTCCTCACTCTGCTTCTGCTGGGGCTTCTGTAGCACGGGCTCGCTCTTCTGGGGCTGGAGCTTCTGCTGCTTCTGCTTCTGGAGGAGCTGATGATGCTGCTTCTGGCGGTGGTGCTTCTGCTGGTGCTAACTCTGCTGATGCTGCACCCCAATGGCACTTCAGACAAGCACTCCAGCACTAGCCACCTCCACAGCACCTGGACCCTTCACCCCTGAGACTGAGCGACCAAGAGGAGTGCCAGAGACTGGCTGGCTGGTTATCTGTGGACTTTATTTGGACACTTGACTTGGATCATTTTTCTTTTATAGCTTGTTGTTAATTAAGTCTATCTTTGATTCACACACTTGCCTCATTTCTTTTTTTTAACATAGTCTTGGTGGAAACTTTTAGAAATGGTTTAAGCCTTTGCATGTTTGTGGGATGGGTAAGGATAGCAGTGGGGTGGCCAGGGATACCTTTGGAATGGGTAATAGCTGTGGGATAGATAAACTTCCAGTGCAAGCATAGTGGGAGTGTATGGTCCACCCTCCCAGGTGCCACACCTATGGCCCTTTATTATCAATAACAATTTAATCATTGATCCACACATGTCAACATAAACACAACTCTTTATTAAATGCCCTGTTCATTGTAGGACCACCCAACATACATGGCCCAATCTCATCCGTGTGATGAGACAGGCTGAAGGAAGCATCCATTAAACATCTATCATCCTGTCTTGCCACTCCACCGCTCCAGCTGGGGAGTTGCACCAGTGTTTCAGGAGGTTGCACTGCTTCTTCCCTTCCCGTGAGGCTCTGTTGGGGCCTTGCACATCCTGAGTGTCGATCAGGTTTCGCCCTTGCCTCCATTCCCCAGGCTCCATGTCCCCATTGCCTTGTTGGAGGTCCACGAGCCTGTTCTGCAAGACTGGGTAGCAGGTGCGCATGAGATTGTGCAGGATGCAGCAAGCTTCCATGATCCTCCTCATGGTCTCTGGGCGATGCTGCATGGTGGTGAGAAGTACCTGGAACCTGTGGGCCAGGATGCCAAAGGCGTTCTCCACCACCCGCCTTGCCCTTGACAGCCTGTAGTTGAAGATCCTCTCTTCACGGGTGAGGCATCTGGAGGTGTAGGGATTCATGAGGTAGGTTCTGAGGGAGAAGGCATCATCCCCCACAATGAAGTAGGACACATCTTGCGTGTCGTTGGGCAGGGGGTCTGGATCTGGGAAGCCCATGATGAGGTTGCGTTCCAGCCCCTCCTTGAGGTGACTGGCATTGTATACCTGGGCATCTGAACATGACCTGTTGCCTGAAGCATCGATGTACATGAACTTGTAGTCAGCATCGACCATGGTGAAGAGGATGATGCTGAAAAAGCCCTTGTAGTTGAAATAAGTGGACCCAGTCCATACTCTGCTCTTCTCCCGATCCATCTTCGGACCCAGACGCTTCTTGGCCGCCTCCTTTTCTTCCCGTAGTAGAGTTCAGAGAGCCTGTAGATGGCTTCGCACTGTTGCAGAAGGATGGTGGCTGCCAAAAGGACTTTGTTACGAACCATGGTGGACATGACTGGATGCTGTGGAAGAGCAAGATCCAGATGAAGACTGCAGAGGTCTGCATAGCAGGGCTGCTGGTCTGAAAGTGAGATCCAGGTGAGTTGCTCCCCCTTTTTATAGGCAATATAGGTTTTCCCCTATGTGTCCTTTTGCATCCTCTAGGCATCCTCTAGACATCCTTAATATCCGAGATAGGTCCCCTCTGCGGACGTTTTTTCCATTTTAAATGCTTTCTTTGCAAGCTGCATCCGCTTTCATCCGTTCTGCATCCGTTCTGCATCCGTTCCGCATCCATTCCGCGTCCGTTCCGCTTCCTCCCTGTGTCCGTTTACCGCTGGAGTTGATCGAGTTGCGCGGATGCGTAGTGGATGCCTAGCAGATATAGCAGATGCGTAACGGATGCAGAACAGATGCATTGGATATATTTCCGTGCAAAAGTTTTGAGCAGCTCAAAACTCTCTGAGCGGATGAAACGTCAATAGACGGATGCTGGACGGATAAAGAGGAAGCAAAATGTATGCAGTGAGTACAAAACAGGAGCATCACGTTAACCAACGGATGGCAAGTGTTTTTCTCCATTTTACATCCTCTTTCTATCCGTTGGTGCAGTGTGACAGGGGCTTTAGATCCTTAAATAATGAATTACCAAAAGTGTCACAGTGGTTTAAAAGTAATATATTATCTTTGAATTTACAAAAAACGAATTATATACACTTTAAACATCCAAGGAAACCGATTGGCTGTGATACTGAATGTATTGTGAAAATAGATGATTTTCCTCTTGAGAGGACAACATCCACTAAATTTCTTGGAATTATAATTAATGAAACTCTTAGTTGGAATGATCATGTGAAATATATTTCATTTCCTATTGCTCGTAATGTTGGAATATTATGTAAACTCAAACATTGTTTATCTTTGGATATTTTGATTATGCTTTATAATGCACTTATCCTACCATACATTTCTTGTTGTAATATGATATGGGCAAACTCGGTGTCTGCCAACAATATTATATTAAAATTGCAAAAGAAAGCTATTCATATATGTGCAAATGCTGGTTATAATGATCACACAGATCCCCTAATTTTTTCTTTTAAGACCTTAAAGGTAAACGACATCCACACTTTACAAACTGCAATTTTGATGTTCCGCTTTAATACCGATTTATTACCTCCTTCATTTATCGATATGTTCCAGCTGAACTCAGAAATCCATTCCTATCCAACAAGGAATGCAATGGATGTACATTTGAATAACCCCAAGCCATTCTTAGCACACAAATCCATACGATACACTGGCCCAGATATTTGGAACAAACTTCCACTTGAGTTACGTAATACCAAGTCTATTTATTCATCTAAAAAAGTATTAAAGAAAATGTTGATCTCACAGTATCAGTGATATTTTCTGTAGAAATATTTAATGATTCATTCTTTATTCATTGTTGTATCTATTATGTTTATCTCCTTTTGAGATCCTGTACATGTGGATGCACCTGCAGTATACTGTGTTCCTCTGATTTAACTGGGATTCATTCCTTCTCTGTTGTTTTATTATTCATGTTGTGTTGGGCAAATCATGGTTCACTATAATATTATGTCTTGAACGAACAAGTAGAATTCTATGTTTTATAGATGATTGTTTTTGTCTTTTTCTCTTCTTCTCTCTCTCATTCAATGTAATTTTTATATGACAAAGGTAACATTTATCATGTGAATACATCGCTGTAATTTACTAGCATAAGTATGTATATGCATGTATATGTCTAGGTATATAGGTATGTCGAGTTGATTTGGCGAGACTAATATCGGGAGGTTTTTATCATCTCCTCCCCTTCTATTCTTCTCTTTCTCTCTCTCCCTTTCTTTCTCTCTCCCTAACCCTTATTCCACGAGGATCATGTTGGACCCTTTTGTTTTTATTGTAATGTTATTCGTTATCGCTTGCCAAATAGTCAAGCTTTGTGCTTATTTTTGGCAATCGTTTTGTATTGTATTGTTTTGTATGTTTTTGTATGTTTTGTATGTTTTATAAATAAAATAAAATAAAATAAAAAATAAAATGAATGCGGTGACCCAGCAAACACGGGCAGAAACAGACCAACTCCAAGAGAGGAAGACAGAGGGCAATCAAAGGATCACCACTACTGTGCACCATGAGAACATTGAGTCCTTATCCGAGACCGACGAGGAGGAGGAAGAAATACATAGACTCCAGTCGGAATGGTACAGACAAGAAAGGAGAGAATGCAAGCTGGGTTTCCAATGTGCCGGGTGTGGAGGAAACCACCCCCGATCCAAGTGCTGTTTCCTGTACACTATTTGCTGGGACTGCGAGAAACGGGGACACATTGCTAGGGTCTGCCGAAATAAAAAGAGCAACAGCCGTAAGCAATGAGACTGCACCACCCCCAGGATCAGAGACAGACAGGCAGGGAGCTGTTGGAGCTGCAAAAGCAGGAACAAGCAGCCCAGCGAACCCTACCGAAAGGAACAGACCCACCAAACAATTACCATTGGGCATTCGAGCACAATAGATGCCTGAAAGGTAAACGTACAGGTCAAAATTGAAGGCCAACAGTGCAACATGGAAGTGGACTCTGGGTCATACCTGTCTATGGTATCCTGGAACCATCAAATGACTAATACCCAGCATACAGAGAAGAGAATTGGAAAACCAAAGACTGACCTTGAAGGACTACCAGGGGAACAGGATCCCTGTAGTTGGAGCCAGCCATTTTCAAATAATCTTCAAGGAACACTCAGAAATCCTCCCATTGACAATAGTGGACAGGGATCGCCCAAGCCTACTGGGACTAGAATGGTTTGCGCCATTGGGGATCAAAGTGACCGGCATAAACAGCATCACCAAGGCAGACTGGGAGGAGAACCTGATGAAGGACTTCCAGGATGTATTTGACGGAAAGCTAGGCAAGTACCGAGGGTCCCCTATTTCATTTAATTTGAATGCAAACATAGCACCAATCCGGCTAAAGGCACGGCGAGTCCCATTTGCACTCAAACCAAAGATTGATGAGCAATTGGATAAGCTCATCATACAAGGGGTACTGGAACAAATAGACCATGCATGGTGGGAAACCCCAATTGTGACACTGATTAAGCCAGATGGGTCTATATGAATCTGCAGAGACTATAAGGCCACCCTAAACCACGCGCTACAACAAAGCACATACCCCATTCCACAACATATGTTTCATTCATTGGGGGGAGGAAAAGTCTTTGTGAAGCTCGACCTGGTGCAGGCATACCAGCAATTGTCCGTCGATTTTGAAACAGCGGAGGCACAAACCATTGTGACTCACAGGGGGGCATTTAAATGCAACAGGTTGCAATTTGGAGTCAGCGTGGCCCCAGGGGTGTTCCAAAGCTTGATGGAGCATCTTTTACAGGGAATTAAAGGGGTAGTGCCCTACTTCGATGACATGCTGCTATCCGCTAAGAACAAAAACCAATTGGAAAGCCACCTCAGGGAGGTCCTACAAAGATTTAAAGAGGCAGGACTCAAAGTAAAAAAAGAAAAATGCTAGCTGGCCACCAAGAAAGTTGAATTCCTGGGGTACCTAATAGACAAAGAAGGAATTCACCCCATGAAAAAAAAAAGCTATAAAAGAAGCCCAAGACCACAAAACAAAACAGAACTACAAGCATTTCTGGGACTCATTAATTTTTATAATGTCTTTTTGCCGCAGAAGGCAACAACAGCGGAGCCACTGCATAGATCACTTGATAAGACAGCTACATGGACCTGGGGCTGACGGGAAGAAGCCGCATTCCAAGGAGTAAAAGATCTGCTGACATCCGAATTGGTACTCATTCAATACAATGAAACCCTACCACTGACAGTGACATGCGACGCATCGTCTTTTGGCATCGGGGCCATACTCAGTCACACACTACCAGATGGGAGAGAAGTACCAATCGCATTCTACTCCAAGACATTGTCTAAGGCAGAGAGGAACTACAGCCAGTTGGGCAGAGAGGCACTAGCAGCGATCACCAGAGTAAAGTGTTTTAATGAATATCTCTATTTTAGGACTTTCTTACTCATTACTGACCACAAACCACTCCTGGGGATACTTGCAGGGAACAAGGCCACCCCAAACATATTGTCACCATGGATGATAAGGTCCACCAGCCAGGGAAGAACATTTCACACGCTGATGCCCTGAGCCTTTCCCCCATACCTGATCTGGAAGACGACCCAGCACCGACCACGTCCACACTACAAATAGAGACCTTACCAAACCTATCCATAACCGCATCAGATATTGCAAAAGAAACCACAAGAGACAGACAACTGGCATGGAATTTAAACTGGGTAGGGAAAGGGTGGCCGGAAACTGATGACGGTGAGATGTTTAAACCCTTCCGAAACCGACAAATGTAACTATCGATATTGAAGGGATGTATACTGTGGGGAGAGAGAGTTGTTATTCCAAAAAAAATGCAGGAAAAAGTACTGTGCATGCTACATGAAGGACACCCAGGTATCATCAAAATGAAATCCCTGGCCAGGAGTTATGTCTGGTAGCCCGGGATGGATATAGACATTGAGACATGGGTGGGAACATGCACAAAATGCCAAAAGTCCAGACCTACACCCCCTGCACCTAACCTCAAGTGGGAGACACCCAGGGGGTCCTGGTCAAGAATCCATATAGATTTTGCTGGACCCACAAAAGAATATACATTTTTAATAATTGTCAATGCTTACTCCAATTGGCTGGAGGTCACAGTCATGCAGTCCACAATGACAGAAGCCATCATCAGACAGCTAAAAAAACTATTTGTTACGCATGAGTTACCGGACTTGTTAGTCTCAGACAATGGGCTGCAGTTCACTGTCATTTGAAAAATTCCTCACCGAATTAGGTATACGACATGCCCTTACAGTGCCCATTCACCCGGCTACAAATGGACAGGCAGAACGCATGGTCAGATATACCAAAGAGGCATTAGATAAAATAGACACAGGGGACATTCAAGACAAAATCAATAAATTGCTAACCATCCAACATATAACACTGAACACGTCGACTAACAAGAGCCCAGCAGAACTCCTTATGGGCAGGAAACTACACTCACACCTGGACAGATTACACCGAACATACAACCCCGAAAAGCCACCAGACTCCTCCAGTAATACCGCACATTCACAACAGGGGACCTGGTATACGCAAAAAATCTTACGGGGGACTCACTTTGGATACCAACTAGAATAACCCAAATAACGGGACCTCAGTCATACTGACTAGAAACGGAGGATGGGAGGAGCTGGAAGAGACACATAGACCAACTAAGGTCTAGGACAATAGAAAGAAACATCGACGACACCGGGAATGCAGAACAAGCACACACACAAAGACCTCACCAAAGAGACTATGACAAAATCAGAGAGGGGGGAGATCACCCAAACATAAATCAAAGGGGAGGAGAAAACCCACTAATCACACAACAACAAATAAACCAACAACAACAACACCGGTAGGCCCATTTCAAAACCAAAACTACTTACCAGCAGAAGACTTTGGTAGATGGGAACTGGCAGCAGAAAACCAAAAGGCCACTCCTGGAAGAGGCAGCCGAGCTGACTCAACCAGCCCGGGGAGACCAGGCGGCAGCAACGGAGCCGACTCAACCAGCCTGGGTAAACCGGGAGGGAGCGGCAGGGCTGACTCACCCTTCCAGGAGGTTCCACTGAGAAGGAGAGGAGAAACAGTGATCCCATCCGAACTAGCCAAAGACAAGACCACAACTGAGCTGCGCAGGTCAAGTAGACACCACAAAAGCCCTGCCTACTTATGGGACTACGTAACGTAGGTCAGGATAAACCAAGGGGGGGGGGTGTTCTATATATTAACATACTTGAAATACCCTCTTCTGATTGGACCAGAAATACTACTTGCTGATTGGTCCGGAAACACGATCCTGATTGGTTCGCATTACTGCCTTGTGATTGGCCTCTGGATCGGCGGGGGATTCAAAGAGCCATCATTGGCCGCGAGCCACTAACAGCTGCTATAAAAGAGGCTTCCGCGGCTCTGCGGTCAGAGCAGATTTAAGCAACTAAATAAAGAGCTGAAAAGTCACACTGGTCTCAAGTCTCTTTTCCCGCGATTTAACAGGCATCACCACAGTTCCATCTCTTTCAAATACCAATATTTTTACAGGAAAATTAGAATTAAAAACATTAAATGTAAATGTAGGAGGAAACAGAAGTATATTCATTCATTAGGGCAGATAACTGAATGCATAGCTCAAAAAATCTGGATATGAATCTTTGTGCCCTCAACATATTTATGTTAATGAAATAGAGTTGGTTTTAAACCTCATGTTTAATAATTGGATGACAGATAGGGAGATGCAAAGTGGACAGGATTCTTGTCTCTGAAGAGGCCAGATTTTAAACCATGAATTTATTGAGCAAGCCACAGTTAGCTGGATTCACATGGCATGTTAAGCCAAAACAAAACAAATCAAATCACAGTTCATTTTATTAGATAGTTCAAATGGTTAAACATTACAGTTTAGCTTAGTTAGAGCACAACTAATTAACTTAGTTGTGCTCTTATTTATCATGGAAAGACCATGCTGATCCAATTTGACCTATGAAGAAAGATGAGAATTCAGTTTGATTTATTTACAATTGGAATTTAAAGGCTCAGAATTTTTCATAATTAGGAAGGTGCTTTTCAGGGGACTGGGGAATGCACGTGAGAAAAAAGAGAAACCCTTTCCTCTGGTTCTTTTCTCCTTTCCCTATGATTGCAGGAAAGTTTAAGCAAAGTTCTGTTGCTCTCACCATATATTTCATGCCCTTGAAATACACTTCAAGAAATAACTATAAACTGCTAATGGAGGAAACATAGGCTTCAAAGTCATGGCTTTCTTTTAAGGATGAACTGATTTCAGTCATGCCTATGAAAGCTAAACTTGTCTTTTCAAGAATAAATTCAAAACTTTGATTTGCTTGACTGTTCTTTCAACCTACCATGATACATGATATTTGCTGCTATTAAGTGAAAATTATGTGAAACAGCTGCAGTGACAGATAAGATTAATTATCTTTTGCTTTGGTGACATTTAACCCTATATGTAGCTTGGCTGGCTGAGTAGCCTTTTTCAGCAGAAAGGTTGATTGGATGCTTGAGTGCTGTATCTCTGCAGTATCTTCTTATGCAATAGAGGGGAAAACTTCAACCTGTACATACTCTATGTGTTTCCCAAACCTGGGTTACTGAGCTTGCAAAGTGTTATCGCAGTGCAGTTTTTATTAAATAATTTATTGAATCCCTGACTAGAGAGAGATCTTACTGACAATATTTAATTTTTATTAAAATTAATTATATTAAATTTGTAAAACTTAAATCCAAAAAAATCCAATGTAACTTTTGGGCAGGTGTGACCTACAACAGATCTTTTTGGACAATAAAGCTGATATGCCTTGCTCTTGCAAAACATGCAGTGCAGAATTAATAAGAAGAACAAGATGAGCCTTTAAAATCTGTGACACTCTCCAAAAATAAGGAAAAAGGGGATTTTGCGAAATCTCTTAACATTGCTATTTTGATTTTTTTTCTTTCTGTTTTTCAGTCATGTCTGATTCTTGGAGATTTTCTGGAAAAGTCCCTACAGTTTTCTTGACAAGTTTTTTTCAGAAGTGTCTTGCCATTTCTTATTTGAAAAGGCTTAGAGAACAAGCTAAGGTCACCAGCTGGGTTTGTGCCTAAGAAGCGACTTGAACTCATGGTTTTCCAGTTTTTAGCCTGATGCCTTAACACTACTCCAAACTGGATCTTTCTTTTGAATACAGATGCACATTTCCAAGTAACCATATAAGTATTTTGTTGATTGTGCTCCAGTATGTTT
>BLBF01000040.1:36686010-36744996 GCA_015471245.1 Laticauda colubrina
TCCAAGTAACCATATAAGTATTTTGTTGATTGTGCTCCAGTATGTTTCATAAAACTAAAATAGCAGGAGTTATGGAACAATATAAAGCAGGGGTGTCTAACTCATATTGTCATGGCGGCATCACGTGATGTATCATGACTTTTTTCCCCTTTTCTAAACTGGGTATGGGCATGGCCAGTGTGTGATGCATCTAGCCTGCGGGCTGTATATTTGACAGCCCTGATATAAAGAAAAGATTGTTATCAAAGAAATTTCTTTTTTTTCACATATTTTGCAATTCCTCATATTTGCTGGGCATGAGGAATTGCAAAAATGAGCCTGTGAAGAAGCCATCATTATTCTATCTTCACTTAGGTGTGCATGGTTAAAGCACAGGGGAAATTGTAGTCCTTGCCTAACTCCTGACATTGTCTGGACCATGTACTGCAGGCAGTATACCAGTACCCTCTTTAGTAATTTTAGTAGAACAAATTAAAACTGAATTCAGCAATCTTCAAACTGGAGAAGGTAGAAGTAGATAAAAAAGAAAATAGAGCACTTAAAACAAATGGCATTTAAGGAAATATGTCATACCCCTCCCCTTCCCACACACCTATTTACTTTTTTGAACACACTTACTCTGCAAATCTTACACCTTCAGCCCCTTAAAAGTTATTTACCTATTATTTATAGAAGGTAGAAGATCCTCAAAGAACAATTATGAATGCAAACGGAATATATGAATAAAATTTTTTTAATGGAAATTGCTGTTCTTGCTCAACTACTCATGCATAGAACTAGTGCTATAAAGTCCATTCATACTTAGATTACAGACATGGTGGAGCAGTGAGGGTTACAGGTGTAGTGCTGAGTTGTAATCTGTGCATATGGATAGCAGGTTTTCAATAATAACCCATTTTGAAGGTTCAAACTGGTAAAACATTTAAGACATGTTGTGCTCCAGTTACAAGGTTTTGTTTTCACTTACACAATGACATCAGTGCCAGACTATAATTGTATATAAATTACTGAATGTCATGCTGTTGTATCAGAAAACACTATTTTGCAAAAGCATGTTTCTGTTCTCTTTTAACTTGAGTGCTCATGCACTGGTCTATGTGTGTACTCAGAAATCAAAATAAGATAATTTTGTGAAGTTTTTATGTCAGGGAGTTGTTAACCATAAAGTTATTTATACAAATATTTGAAATTTTCCCATTGTTGCCTAAAAGATTGAAAAGAACTTTAAAAATAAAGAAAGATTTTAAAGAATTCTGCTTTGAAAGCAGATGCTGTAAGACATTTTGGAAAATTCAAGCTATTATAAAAGTAATTAATAAAAAGCATTCTCATTTGACAAGAAACAAGCAACCAAAAAGCCTGATTTGGCCAGTCTGTCTGCTTCTCTTTCTCCTGCAAATTTTGTTTCTGCAAGTTTATAAGACTGAAATGTTTGGGATAGTTTCTACAATTACTGTAATTTCTACAATAACTCCAACATAGTGGTTATGCCATTTTCTTAAGATCAAAGATATCCATGTTGGAATTTAGTTTCAGCTATGAGAGCTCATGAAGTGATAGAGAAGTAACCAGAGGCTTCAGCTGTTATTCCAATTTATTTCACACAATTTCTATTGGTGGGAAAAACTGGAGGGAAATGTTCTATATACATTGCTTTAAGTCCATTGATAAAAGACAGGATGAAAATCTCAGGAATAAACAAGTATTAAACAGTTTTCTGTAAAGAAAAACAGATGCATACACTAAGTGGAAGGATGCCAAGGAAGAGGGGGAGGGAAAAAAACCCTAATGGAAAAAAGTTATCAGTGTCATTAAATCCATGGTCTAAGGAGACACAGAAATCCAGTCCACATTAAGAAATAGTGTCAACTATTAAAATCTTAATTTGCAAAGTTCAGCTGAGTTAAGAAACCTGAAAACTAGGAGGCAATGGCAAAGTGTTAACTTGATTTAATTCAGTGCTGGAGCTGACACCTGTTGTTCTCAATATATCCAGATCTGCAACATGAGAGCTGTCAGAGGTAAGAACGCCAGTGAGAGCCGCTGTGCATTGCCTTGTGGTCAGTGAAAGGAGGATGAGACGAAAAAGAAATCTTCTAAAGCTCACTGATATATTATTTCCCTTCCCCTGCACACTTGCTAAGATATGCCTGTTATTCATCTGTGTTGACCTGGGAAGGCCTTTGTAGTTGATTCTGAATCAGTGGGATCTGGATTTGGTGGGATCTGGAACTGGTCAGGGTTTGGAAGAGTCAGTACATGCTCAGAAGCATTGAATTCTGTTCAACTTTATGCTTCAAACAATGACATTTGATAGTGACAATCTGTCTAAGGAGGCTTTCTGTTTTTTCCAAATGTCAAGTCTTCAGCTTTTGTGACTTCCTGATTCACGTTAAACTGTAATCTGCCATTAAATGTATGAAATGTATGCTTTTCTGCCCAAGTCCAATCATGCTGTGGTTTTAAAATTCAGCATTGGAAAACAATACTGATAGTGTTTGCTTTTGGAACAGTTCAAATTTGGATGATGATCAGGATTTTGTTTTTTTCTGTTCATCATTATTCTTATGTTGAAACTGGATACCAACTTCTTTCTGAACCTGATTTCAAGTGCCCACAAAAATGTACAATGTGTTACATGGGTTCAAACCAAGCTACTTACAAGACTACCTACTCCCATAGAATGTGTCCTACACAGTTAAATCAATGGGATACCTTTTGCAAGTCTCTGCATGGATGCATTTGAATTAATTATCCATTCTGTTTTCTTCATTTCATAGTATAATGAAGCTCATGTGATGGACCATATTACTCCTGGAATTTAAGGAAGCATCCTTCATATTAGTTAGATGGTGGCTCAAAGCAGAGATTATTTTCTCAGATGCTTCAATGCTGCTGTTCCAATATGTTTTAGATCCATCAGCCTTCAGTAAATGTGTTTTTCAATCGTTGCAAGGGATTAAATACATATATATCTTCTATATGAAAATTAAATAATAAATTGTTCAGTGTTTGTGATATTGCCAAACCTCCTTTATGCAAGGGGAAAACAAAAGGCATGTAGCTATGGTGTATCTCCCTTGTCATTTGATTGCAATTTATGGACATTAAGATTTGAATTGGGAAGTCATCACAAAAGAAAAAAAGGAGTAATGGACTGTTTCTGAATTCTGAAGGTCACTTTCTCCATTATAAAATGAAATGACTAATAGATCTTGGAACATAGAAGGGGCAGCAAAAAAGGGAGGAAACAGGCCAATACAGAAGAGATTCTAACATTATCCTACCAGCAGTAAATGGATTTCCAGAATTCCATTGTTGTTCTTTTTGGAAATTGCTAAACTATATATGAGAAAATAATCAACAGGAAGGATAGAAATTTCCTACATCACATTAAGCTATGACCATAACACAACACAAATTATTCTATTTATTAGCTGAATTTGTCTAACCATTATTAGTTGAACAAATCTGGCTCTTTCATTCAAATCAGCAATCATGATTTCCAAAGCACAACCCCACACTGAAGAAATCAACCCAAATCTGCATTCATGACAATCTTGAATTTAACAGGACTTCATTTTGAGCACATTACTAACTCTGGTAAAAGGACAAATTGGAAAATCAATGAATAATGGCAGGGTGATGCTACTGAAGAAAACCATAATCATTTTTCATTCCTCGGTTTCCATGGTATTGTCTTGAATGTGACAGCTTAGAAAGGGTATCAGAGACAATACTCTGCAATTGTGCCAAAAAGACACTACAGAAAACATGAAGTGTATTTGTGTAGAACTTGTTTACATTGCTGTCCTACTAGTACAGCACATATGAACAGTTTTTTGGGAAAGACAAGTAATATATATATATATATATATATATTTAAATCTTGAATGTAGTGGAATTGTTTTGGTGATGGACATTTTGTCCTGTACATTATCTCAAGTCTCCATTGAAAACTTTTGTTCTTCAAACCAAATCACATGAGTAAAGCAATACTTTTACTCCATTCTGCATTGATTAGAGTGAAGATATATGCACTTTGAAAATAATTGGAAATACAAGCTTTGAACTTCACACAGGTGGGATTAAATCAGCCTGTCTTTTTCTTCCAGGCTTCCACATGAACCCAGAAATCTTTCTTTGTGTATTGCCATCTTCTGTTACTTATGGAAAATAATAAGCTTTGATGGCAAGCTCTAATTGAACAGTGGTAGAGAAAGGCAACATCTGCAAAAAATTAATTAGACCTACAAATGCTCATTACTGGAATTAACATACATCATAACCAATGCATAGATTTGTACTGATTATTGTACTTGGGAAGATTCAAAATGTTCTCATTTGGTGTTCCAGAAACTTAAAACATGTGTTGCCTGCTTACATTATAATAGTCTGATTGGATGCTCCAAAGAAGAAATAAAAGTAGGAAAGTCAGAAGTTATATGTTCTATATTATCCCTGAATAACTTGAAAATATTAATTATATTAATATATTTAGGGCTTGGTGTATAGAACATTAATCTGTGAATGTGTAATGAAGCAATGAAGTTGCATATATCATTTCAGAAAAGAGTGTTCATTTATTAAATATAGATGATTATTTCTGAAGGGTTTCAAAGGGGATTAGAAATTTCATAACTATAATCTTCTGCACTGTAAAATTTCTCTTTATAAGCATGCTTCCTCACATTTAAAGGAGTTTTCTTGCCTATTGTTTTAACTACTTGCCACCCCAGCATCTTACCATCTCAGAAACTACCCAAGGAAAAAGGCCATTGTCTCATTCACATTACAAAATAATTTAGCATATAATAGCAAAACTGAATATTCTTTTAATTTGGAACTAAGTATTAAAGCTATTATGCTCACCTTTTCTTATGAAGTTTATAATAATTCTACTTTAATATTGAAAAATCAGGGTAATACTTACCAATATAAGCCACATATCTAAATTTTATAAAGAGATGTACACTTTATTAGTGATTCTATCTTTTATTAACCTCTATTGGAAAATTGCGGCATAATTTTTTGGTAAATAATTATATATGAATAATTTGTTATCTTATTTGAAATGTTGTATTTACAAAATAGTAAATAATAGTTATATTGGTCAATTCTTATTTGAAAGATTTCTTTCTTTTGTAGAATTCAATGTAGAATCAGTACAGTTTTATTATATAATGCTGTATACAGTACTGCATATAATACTGCATAGAATACTGTTTTATTATATAAAAAAGCTATCCATACAACAGAATTCATAGCTGTTTGGGGCTTGTAGGCAATTTTGCAATTTCAAGAGCATATTGTGAGTAACGAACAAAATGGCAGTCATTTGGGGCATTGTTAGTTACTAAGATTAACTGAAAGCTAACTGGAAATGGGGCTCCACACCAAAGGGAGCAAATTTCTCATTACTCTTCAGCTTATATTTCTTTTTGTTTTTCCTGGGCATTCCCTAATGTAACATTAGTCTGGAAATCGGGTCTAATTATTTTCTAAATGCCTGTGGGTACTTGAGGCTTTCATTTAAATAAAATGCAGGTGGCCGCTTGAGGTTTGTCCTTCAAAATGTCAGCTCCCAATATAATTTAATTTTTTTAAAATATTGGCCAAGAAACCTAGGAACACAAAGGCAGGTCCATTAATGCATGGTGTTCATAAGTACTGGGAATACAAATGGAACAAAAAGGGTTCTACATGAGGTTTCCATGCTAATTGACCACTAAAGATTTTTAAAGTCATATGTTGACAAAAATCGGCTAGGGAAGTTCCAGTGCTATGTAGTTGCTAAATGGACTGTTAAAAGATCAATATTCCTTTTACTTTCAATAGTTTCTTTCAATATCAATAAAGGATCACACTTACATTTAGATATCTGTCTTTTTTGTCACTTACTCATGTTTCTTTTCTGCCAAGCACAATATGACAGCACACGTCTGTAAATGAGATTCAACTGAAAAGTTGAACTGCAAATTTAAGCTGCCTCTGTTCATAAGAAAAGAAAACGTTCCTTTTGCATCTTCTAACAATAATTAGGAAGTCTGAAAGGAGTGGAAGTACTCAGACTCTCTGTGTTCAAGCCCGGAGATCAACAGCTCAAAATTCTTCCGTTCTAAATGTAGAATGAAAAGTTATATAACTTCCTTTATATTATGGAATCTTTTTTGTAACAATCATTTTACTCTAACTTTTAACAATCATGTTTCTCCTTCGTATATCAAAAGACACTGTTTCTTATCAGCAGAACTTTGTTTTAGAATAAAGTATCTATTCATGTACACTAAGACCTTCAGTTAATATTTTCCTTTAAAAACATCAAAATATAGTTTACCATGTTTCAAGGATTGCTGCAAAATATTTCAAGCCCTGGGAGAGACGCCCCCCCCCAACACCACATTTTGCAGTTTACTTAGTATCGAGACTGAGCAGCTAAAGTCTGCTAACCATCCATACTCAATTATATGAGTGGGGGGGTTGTTTTGGTTTTGCCTTTAGAACCATTGAAAGGTGAACATACCTTACATCTTGAAGTCAGCTGTCCCAAAAGACCAAAAAAGAAGCAACAGAAGAATTTATAAGAAACCCAATTGTAAAATATCAGGTATGCCTCCCAGAGTTATCATTTTATCATCTACGTTTCCTGTGGCCCTAGGAAATAGATGTAGATGTACAGTGGAGATGTGTGATCCCTGATTAGAGTGAGGAGGGAGTCCATTAGTGTACAATTTTGGTTTTGAGAACGTCTGCATATCATTGTCTCCTGATTCAGGTATAATCTAATTTGATCTTGAGGCCAAGAAGGAAAATACAAAGGCAGAGCTTCCAGAGTTTTCAAACTGTAGTTTAGGCAATGGGAATTATTATTTCTATGTGTAATTTTCTGGAAGCCATCAGTCAGATGTTAAGAGATCAATTAAGACTGCCGCAGGCATTTTTCTTGATTAGTACATTTCTCTTGCAGAGAAAACGGTATTAGTTTTCATATAAGTAACTTTGTAGCAAGACATTCAAATTTCACCACAGGCCTCTCAAAGTTGCCTTGATTTGCTGAGTGTATCTAAGCAGGTGGTGCCTACCTATTAAAAACTAAAGTGTTCTCTATCCTCCACTTTACAACTCTACAGACAAATCCATCATGCTCTTTGACATATGAATTCAATTGGATTAGAGCCATTTGAGGAGTAAAGGCTGTATTCAAATCATGGAGATTTCCTCCCTTTAGTTTTAATTCAGCTTTTTCTCTCAGAAATGCATGAATAAAAGAATAGATGATGTGCTGATGGATAATACATTGTATTACTTGCAAAATTTATAATTATTCAAGATACATTTCTTCAAAGGATTATTATAATGCCACAGAATTAGATTGCAGGCTAAAAACTAAATACAATGTGTACTAAAATCCATTTTAAATAATCTCTTTTCATTGCTTGATCCAAATGGATTTAGTAAACTAAGAGAAGATTCCACATCTCATTCAAAGATCAGAGGGTATTAAGGTTCAAACTGAAGTAATTGAACCTTAGATACCATGCTCTGATAAGTAGAACCTCAGTGATCTCTTATGTCTTCTCCAGGTTTGCAATTTATTTGTTTAGAATATTTCTAAAACATCCACCACACACACACAAAAGCTTGGGTAATACAAAACATATCCTAAGTTGAGAGATATATTCTCCCCATCATCCCACTATGTTTGCTGTCTTTTGCTAAAGAAGAAGACTTAATGTTTTAAGTTTAGCACTTCATAAAACACTGTTGCATTGTTGTCTTTCATTTCACTGAGGGTCATTGGTGGAAAAACAAATGAAAAGTCATTGAAAATGAATGGAAAGATTTTTAGGAGGGCTAAACTCAAAGAACTTTTAGATATATTACTTGAATTACTACTTTAATCCAAAGCCTCATCAGAACAGGTAGTTTCCAGCATAAGCAACCTATGCTGAAGATTCATAATCATCACTTCAAGCCATTTAGCCGTGCAGTTCTATAGGCTTAAGTGCTGCACTTATCTCATAATGGAGCCTCAAGTTTAGCCCAAGAAACTACAAATTTACCTTTCGGAAAATAGTGCATATCTATGCACATTTGTAAATGAATAGAAACAGCCAGCATATAGTTCCCAGTCAATGAAATGTGAATATATTATTAGAAATGTTATTATACAAAAATAATATGTGCTGCATTCATTTTTTCAATCATTCCTGCCACTGGTAACAGACAATTGAATTATTTGAAAACCAAGAAGCCTTGTTACAAATTCTCATTCGGCAATGAATTTTAATAGGTGATTGTGTATCTTGATGAAAGAAATATATATACCAGTATGAGTCTTTGGAACAATGGTAAGATACAAATGAAGTATTTATTTATTAACTTCTCCCTTCTGTACCTAGTTATCTGAATAGTATTTCATCTTAAGGATATCACATCTGCCAGGTATTATTTGTACAGTGATTCATGTGAAGGGATTTCAAATTCAAATATCCCAATTGTGGAATTGTGTCCCTATTCAGTTATGGTAGCTGTCAAGCCTTTCATTCCCAAATAAAAACGTGTCTATTCTCGTAAGCCTTTGGTTAAGTTTGTGTTACTGTACTTTCTGCTTTTGGGTTGATGTTCCATAAAATATGATATTCTTCCTATGTAAAAAGATTTAAAGATTTAAGGGTTTTAGAAGGGTTTTATTGTAAGTGGATTTAAATTGTAACTCTGAGGTTTCTGAGAAAAATGAGCTTAAAATCTTATGAAATGAACAAATACAAAACAAGTTTTTTTTTTACAATTTTTGATAATATATGAAACATTTATATTTATGATCCACAAAATATACAATTAAAACACTAAATTTGTCAGTATTTTTACATCAGATTTCATCATGGAGTAAGGTAAATAACAAGCTTGCAGATAACAGTGTATCTTAAGCTATTTATTATGATTTATGTCTTCATATTGGCAACAATGGTATCATGCAAAATGTTCGGCAACTGAGATCAGGTCAGGTGAAAATGTAAAGAAGGATGGAATCCTTCTGAAGTCCATGTGAAACAAAATATCTGAGTACTTATTCACAATTACTCTTTTGTGTACTGATTTTAAATTATTTAGTAGCTAAAATCAGTAACTCTATATTTCCTGCATGACACTGAAATGATTCAAAGTAGTTAATATATCTAGATCCAGTAAAAGGTTCAGTGAATAGTTAATAGAAGCAGAAATTAGAAACTTAAAAGTTTAGGAGAATTATTAACTATATAATGAAGGTTTACTAGTATGGATAAACTAATATTACTATTACTATGTGATTATTATCAATGATATGTATATTGCTATTATTTTTCAAAACTAACTACTCAGACAACATGCTGTTCATGTAAATATTGAGTTTTTATGTACATAATAATAAAAAAAAAAGCTTAGTGAATGGAGAAATGACTACATAGCCAAATTTTTATTTCAGGGTGGATTGTTTACTATTTTTCTTTATCAGCATTATCGGTACTGCTGATGTGGATTATGATGTCTATCAAATCAAATCTGGCTGACTTATTGGAGCAAACAATCAAATAACATTTGCATAATTTGTGTAATTTGCATATTATTTGCTAGTAGAAAGCTTGAATTTCAAGATTGGAATGTATAGTCAACTAATATTTAGTCAGGCAGCTACCGTAGTTAGTCAGGAACTGGTGCATGTGTCTCCTTGTCTCCACCACTAATTCCCAGGGATTTCTTGCTTTCCTTAAGTGTTTTGCAGAAAGCCCTCTAGGAAATGGTAATAATAATAATAAAATATTTCTGGATTGTCCAGAAATATGAATGCCAATGTACTCATTTTAAAAATAATGTTATTAGACTTACTGAAGTATAAAACACAAATGAAAATGAAAATACTAGGGAAACAAAAAAGGGGAACAGGGGAAGATGGAAGTGTAGGATAAAAGGGGAAAAAAGAGAAACACATTAACTTCCAACTCTTTTCAAGTTGCAATAGAATAAGAATATTTACAACCTCAAGTTTTTACTTTTGTACACTTAATATGTACTAGCCATTTCTATTACAATAAACTTACCTAATTAGCAAACCTCCAAGTTTCATTTTTTTTCTACCTCAAGCACAAAATCCAGAAGTGGTTTCCAAGAAGAAAAAAAGTTGGATGCATTCTTTTCTTTGTTTAAAGCAGTTAATTTGGCCAACTCTGCCAATTCCACCAGTTTTTCCAGCCATCAGTATATCTTTCCATTTTTGCACATACAAAATATAATGTCAACTTGTATAACAACAAAGTTCCATTTTTGCAAATTCTTTGTTTAAAATAAATAAAAGTCTGCTTGATTTTTATAATCATTTTAAGAATCTTCTGTATTAAAATATGAATCTTAGCCCAGTATTTCTTTGCTTTGTCACAAGTCCACAACGGATGATAAAAAGTTCCTCCTTTACATTTGCATTTCCAACACACATTTGAGGCCCCTTTATGCACTTTTCACAATTTGTTCCAGTTTAAATACCATAATGCATCATTTGATAAAGTTTTCTTTTAAGTTATAGTTCAGTGTAAATTTTGAAACCCTTGTCCATATATTTTCCCATTGTTCAAGCATTATATTATGGGCAAAATCCATTGGTCATTGCATCATACAATACTTCACATATTTATTCTCCAAATTTATTTGAATGCTTTCATACTGCTAGGTGTGTACAGCTGGGGCAGCAATAGAGGTTCACTCCATAACAGGTACTTTGGATCCAAAACCAGACTGTCAGCTTTCTAGGTGATAAGCTCCACATCTTTAACTACTGAGCCATTGTACCCACTTATGCCTAATAAAATGCTTCTTAAAATCAATATTTATTTCAATCTTCTCACACCATAAGAAGGACTTCCATCCAGGACTTCCAGCTGATGTAGTGGTGAGATTGGACATGAAGAGTGGGTCTCCGCTCTCCCACATGGAGTTCTTCCCATTGGAGGGCTCCAAAAGAAGCTAAAGCCATTCTGTAGGGGTGGTAAAGAAAAGAGGGGTGCTCTGCAGGTTGTGGAGAGCTGCAACTCTTCCACTTGACCCAGGGCTTTCTTCCGTCTCATCCACGATGAAGAGAAGAGGCTGCCATGAAGCTGGGACAGCTGAGACAACAAAGAAAGTGCAGGAGGAGTGTAGATTAACAGTTACTGGAACTGGGTGAGATTATTCCTTTTTTACCTAGAACCTAACCCCAAAAGGAAGAGAGACTCTTAGAACTATTTTTAAAGCAGCAAACAATTACTCAGAGAAAAATCTCAGACCTGAAAGAAGGGAACTAAGGGGAGAAAAGTATTTTTTTTAAAAATAGAAAATTGGACTTTTAAACTGGGTAGGAGCTGTTTTGGAAAGGCATTTTTAAATGCTGGAACTATCTACTTGAATAACTGACTTTTCTTCCATAAATTGAATTAAAATTGGGCTAAATACTTGTCAGATTTGAGACAACACTAAAACCTAAACTGAGGGTACCACCTACTGATGAATGGAAAATATACCATACCCCTACAATTCTGGGGAAAATTTTGATAAGAGAAATAATCATTTATTTGATGGACTGTGGTAGTACCTACTGTTCTATAATTATCTATTTTATGATTATTGGAGACTCAACTGTGAAAACAAGGAAGATACCTTAGTAAAGTGACTTTTGAATGTTAAGATATATGATTAAGCTTATAAGTGGACTGAAGGAGATATTTGGAAAGCTTCCTGGACTATCTAAATGGAACTGATTGAATAATCCTGGGATATAAAGTACTATTATTATTGTACTCTCTGAGGAGCAACAATAGGCTTGAATATATTGTTTGTGAACTATTGAGCAAGAGTGGGACTTACTAAAATAAGATGAGATGCTTCATCAGGGGGAAATGAGTGGAATTTGAAAAGAAATGGCATTGATGCTCCAAAGCATTAATGACATTGTGACAAAGAACCACAAGGAGACAAAGAACTTATTGCATGGCATAGATGGAAAAATAGAACTGACTAAAGATCAAAAAGAGAGAAGACAACAGAAAGAATGGAGGAAAAGTTAGAACAGGCAAATCAGAAAATAAAGCAAGAAGACAAGAAGGAGAAGACAATAAAGATAATAATGACTGATGAAATAAATAAATCAAGGGGAAAGTATTTTAAAAGATTTAAAAATGGAATCAGATAAGCAGGAAGATACTTTTGAAAGGGAGATAGGGGCTTGAGCAGACACTCTGGAGGTCTGGCAGCATAGGAGGGTAGAGATGGAGGAAATATTTAGACTGAATAGTAAAGATATAGATATAGATAGAGACAAAGATCCAAAAAAGGAGTATAGAAGGTAAGCTAAAAATGAATAAGAATTGAATTATTAAAATGAACAAGAGATGATGGATAGAAAAGAAATTCATTTTACTATGATGTTGACCTAATTAAAAACTAGAATAGAGGTAGAAATAAGAATACACACTTTTATATAATAGAATAAAAGCAATAGTTATATGGAAAGATTAGAGGTTGAAAGATGGTATTATTATGTATGCTTAAATAATGTGGTGATTGGCATTAGAATGGCACATTGAAACACTGAATGATTAAATAATGAAGGATTATATTTCAATACAAACAATAACACTAGGATTAGCAATAGTGACCTGATTAGAAGCTAGAATACAGGTAGAAATAAGAAATAGGAGAATATTTGCATACACATTTTTATATAATAGAATAAAAGCAATAATTAGGTGGAAAGATTAGCAGTTAAAACAGGGCATTACTATGCATACTCAAATAATATTGTGATTGGCATTAGAATGGCACATTGAAACACTGAATAATTATCTTAATAGAAACATGTGTATTAACACTAGGATTACATGAGTTTGACTAATGTAACAAATATTATAAACATTATTATTGTTATTTGTATCAAAATGAATGATACCCAAATGCCACACTGTTCATGTATTGATGTTGAGGTATGTCCTTTCCAATGAAGACATTAAGAAGACAATATTGTGTTCCCTGGAAAATAATTTAGAGGGATAGGATATTGTGGACAGAAAGGTTTGGAGATTGTCTATAGTTGAAGGACATTAATATATTGGTCTCAGAAATATTATCTTCATTTCTTCTCTGCCATTTGTATTCTAAGATATTTTAGGGTAGATATAAGAAAATAGTTTTTCCTTATCCTGGCCTATGATTTTCCACCTCAAACGAGGCAAATAGAAGGGTAACCAAGGTAACAAGGTGATTCCTCATCTAAAAAGGACTCCAGAATATCTCAAGTATATCTTTCCACTTAAAGATTTTAACCATGAATTAGATAGCAAACTGCCTAGCCAAGAGGAGTTTTGTCATTTCATATATGCAATCAAAAGACTGAAGGAAGAAGTGCAGGGAAAAGCTCATAGCTTATTAGTGATGCTTGTAAGCTTATTAGTAGCATGTGTCTCTGAAATCTCTGATCCATAACAAACACTAAATGGCATGAGTTGTGTTTAAGTGGAACCAAAATGCATATATATATAATCTTTTTCAAACTAGAATTGGATGCTGGAGTAATTATAGGCTGCTTTTATGTGTTTCAGGTTGGGTTGAGTTTGATTCCTAAAGTCCTTGGTTTCAGCTCAACTTTGACAAAGTCATTGCTTTATTATTCAACTGTTAACTTCTATGCTTCATTTTGGGCATATCTATAGTTCTCATTAGTATTAAAAGTTTAAAGGCATTTTATCAGGATCTATTGGAAAAGCAGACATCATTGTTTGGATAAGAAGCAATTGAGGTTTATGAGGGGGTCTGGCCAGTATACGAATAATTGGATTGTACTGGCATGTTCTTATGCTGTATTGTACCCAGGCTTCTTATAAATATAGAAAGCTCCCATTCCCACTTGAGCACAGCTGTTCTTCTTTGTGCAGGGTCCTTAGTCATTATCGTCCTCTTTGATTTGTTTAAACTGGACATTACATGTAATAGTTCTGTGTATGTGGGGGCGGGGTACAAGGTTACATATTCTCATGAACTGGAAGGTGTCTAAAAACATAAAACAGAATAGGACTAAATGGTTCATAAAATTGGCTCTTTCAGAATTAGTATGTGGACTATTCTGTTTTTAATTTGTTTATAAACAGTCTGAATTCAGAGATAACAATGATATGGCCTGATTTGTTGCTGATTCAAATGTCTGAACATTACATAAAGTAAAACAGATTACAGAGAGCTCAAAAACACTTTATCCACTGGTGAATTAGCATCAAAATGGCCAATGCCTTTAAATGCAAGGAAGTACAAATGTGATTTACATTAATGGGACCTGAACTTACAATGATTTATCAGGAAAGGGATAATAAAGGAGAGCTTGATGAAAATGTCAAGCCAGTCTGCAGCTGTTGTAAAAATATGTGCATTCAGTGTTGATATTATTAGAAAAGAGATTGAAAATAAAATCACCAATTTAATAACATCCTATCCAAATCCATGGTAAGACCTCCTTTAGAATATTGTATATCATTCTAGTCATCCTATTGATAAAGGATATTGTAAAACCAGAAAATTTACACACACATCTCTCCCCAAAGTGCAATGAAATTTATTAGGAACTTTTGAAAAAGTCCACATTAGCAGTTTTATGTAGTGCTTAGGGCTTTGAAGTTTGGGTACAAGAAAGTCAGGGTATGATACAAAGGATCATGAAACAAAAATATAGCAATATGGATCTTATGGGAAATGTTGAATGGGACTTTTTTCCCTTTCTCACAATTCTACTACTTGGAATCAATCATTAAAATTAAATGTGGAGAGATTTAAAATTGAATAAAGTAATTTATTGACACAACATATTAACATATTGAAATTTGTTGAATATGACAGCCACTAGGTTAGAGAATTTTAAAATGGGCATATTCATGGAAGAGGCTCTCTACTCTCTATGTATGGGTGTTTTCTGCCTTCAGAATTGTAAGCATCCTGCTTCTAGGCAGCAATAGTTATTATTTTCCAACAGTTGTGTAATTCTGGAATGTATCTTGATGGATCTGTGGCATGGAATGCTCTAGGAATGCTCTTCTTTTGCTGTCAGTTTCAGTCACTTGTGTATGGTTCTACATATGTTGCCTGCATATTAGATATTACCTCCTATGCATGGTTCATGGAGATAATTAAACAATTAGCTGCCAAAATGAAGAATGTTACTCTTTCTTCAAAAATCCATGTTATAGACATAACATAGACATTGGATTTGATTGTACTGAAATATGCAAAAAAACATTTTCATCATGTACACATTTCATTAGCAATCTTGATTATTTCACAAGTTTGTAAGTCCTAATTCTATTATTTTACTTCTCAATTATTGTATTAGGATTTGCTTCTATAATTATTGACAATTCTGTCTCATCTGGTTGTTTTTCCCTCCCGTGATACATGATTGCCAGCTGAGAGGAAAAAGCAGCTGTTCTTTGGGATGGCAATGAATAATAAGCAATGATCAGCCAACTGATGCAGTCTTTTCTGATTTCTTCTAAATTGAAAGTAGGTTTTAACATTTTTTAAATTCTTCATCTGTTATCATAATCTTTGTGCACTCTTCATATTTTTGAAAGATACAACGGTATAGAAACATTAAAAAAACATGGATGGCATCATGATAAAACTATGAGTCTCTTATGAATTGTGGGATTATGTTTAACTTAAAAAGCATTTTGAAAATATTATTACCCGTGTATAAAAATCCACATTGCTGATGAATATTTGGCTGAAATTATCTGCCAACATTCTATACATATACTGTATAAAGGTTGGTTATTAATTATCAGTCATTTCATCAAAACCCTAGATATTCTTAATGACCTATTCAAATTGTAAAGTAAGATGATTTTTGACTAAATATAAAACACAATTGAAGGAATCTAAAAAAACATTTTGGTAAACTATTTTAAAATATGCTGTGGTAAAATCTGCACATAATGATAATAAATATTTATGTTCAGCCAACTGAACATTAACACAAAATGTATTCAGGTCAATCCAATTCATATGCATGCATGAATAACTGCATTTTTATCATATCCCTCGGGAGTATAAGTATTTACAATATATTGTAGAAATTTTCTGTTTTTATAATGTTACAAATTTGGCTGTCAAGATACAAAGTATTTGGTCTGTGATCTGTTCATAAAATGGTGCATGAAAAGCTAAAGCCCCTGTCACACTGCACCAACGGATGGAAAGAGGATGTAAAACGGAGAAAAACACTTGCCATCCGTTGGTTAACGCGATGCTTCCGTTTTGTACTCACTGCATACGTTTTGCTTCCTCTCTATCCGTCCAGCATCCGTCTATTGACGTTTCATCCGCTCAGAGGGTTTTGAGCTGCTCAAAACTTTTGTGCGGAAAATGTATCCAATGCGTCCGTTCTGCATCCGCTAGGCATCCGCTAGGCATCCGTTCTGCATCCGTTACGCATCCACTATATCCGCTAGGCATCCGCTAGGCATCCGCGCAACTCGATCTGCTCCAGCGGTAAACGGACGCAGGGAGGAAGCAGAACGGACGTGAAACGGTTGCAGAATGGATGGAGAAAGGATGGAGAAAGGATGAAAGTGGCTCGCAAAGAAAGCATTTAAAATGGAAAAAACGTTCGCAGAGGATGAAGGATGAAAGCAGCTCGCAAAGAAAGCATTTAAAACGGAAAAAACGTTCGCAGAGGGGACCTATCTCAGATATTAAGGATGTCTAGGGGATGCCTAGAGGATACAAAGGGACACATAGTGGAAAACCTATACTGCCTATAAAAAGGGGGAGGAACTCATCTGGATCTCACTTTCAGACCAGCAGCCCAGCTGTGCAGACCTCTGCAGCCTTCATCTGGCTCTTCCTCTTCCACAGCATCCAGTCATGTCCACCATGGATTGTAACAAAGTCCTTTTGGCAGCCACCATCGTTCTGCAACACTGCGAAGCCATCTACAGGCTCTGTGAACTCTACTCCGGGAAAAAAAAGAGGCAGCCAAGAAGTGTCTGGGTCCGAAGATGGATTGGGAGAAGAGCAGAGTATGGACTGTACAACAAGCTGATGGTGGAGCTCAGGAACGAAGACACTCGTGCATTCCAGAACTTCATGAGGATGCCTCCAACCATGTTTGACGAAGTTGTGCAGCGGCTGACACCCAGGTTGACCAAGGCAAACACCAACTTCCGGCCCAGCCTGGAACCTGGGCTCAAGGTGGCACTGACTCTGCAACACCTGGCCTCAGGGACCACTTACAGGAGCATGCAGTATGGCTGGAGGGTGCCACACAACACCATCAGCATTGTGGTCAGAGAAGTGGTGCAGGCCATCATCGAAGAATACATGGAGGAGCTCCTCCAGTGCCCCACCACTGAAGAAGGATGGAAGAAAGTTGCAGAGCAGTGGTATCAGAGGTGGAACTTACCCCACACCGTTGGAGCCATAGGTGGCAAGCACGTGGCCTGCAAAGCTCCAGCCAAGTCGGGGTCCACTTATTTCAACTCCAAGGGCTTCTTTAGCATCATCCTCTTCGCCATGGTCGATGCTGACAACAAGTTCATGTACATCGATGCTTCAGGCAACGGCTCATCTTCAGATGCCCAGGTATACAACACCAGTCACCTCAAGGAGGGGCTAGAACGCAACCTCATCGTGGGCTTCCCAGATCCAGAACCCCTGCCCAACGACACACAAGATGTGCCCTACTTCATCGTGGGGGATGACGCCTTCTCCCTCAGAACCTACCTCATGAAGCCCTACACCTCCAAATGCCTCACCCATGAAGAGAGGATCTTCAACTACAGGCTGTCCAGGACAAGGCGGGTGGTGGAGAACGCCTTTGGCATCCTGGCCAACAGGTTCCAGTTACTTCTCACCACCATGCAGCATCACCCACAGACCGTGAGGAGGATTGTGGAAGCTTGCTGCATCCTGCACAATCTCATGCGCACCCGCTACCCAGTGTTGCAGAACAGGCTCGTGGACCTCCAACAAGGCAATGGGGACATGGAGCCCGGGGAATGGAGGCAAGGGCAAAACCTGATAGACACTCAGGATGTGCAAGGCCCCAACAGAGCTTCACGTGAAGGGAAGAAGCAGTGCAACCTCCTGAAACACTGGTGCAACTCCCCAGCTGGAGTGGTGGAATGGCAAGACAGGATGATAGATGCTTAATGGATGCTTTCTTCAGCCTGTCTCATCACACTGATGAGATTGGGCCATGTATGTTGGGTGGGCCTACAATGAACAGGGCGTTTAATAAAGAGTTGTGTTTATGTTGACATGTGTGGATGATTATTACATTATTATTGATAATAAAGGGCCATAGGTGTGGCACCTGGGAGGGTGGACCATACAGTCCCACTATGCTTGCACTGGAGGTTTATCTATCCCACAGCTATTACCCCTCCCAAAGGTATACCTTCTCATTCCACAGGTATCCCTGCCCATCCCACTGCTATCTTAACCCATCCCACAGATATCCTAACCCATCCCACAGGTATCCCTGCCCATCCCACAGCTATTACCCATCCCAAAGGTATCCCTGCCCACCCCACTGCTATCTTAACCCATCCCACAAGCATGCAAAGGCTTAAACCATTTCTAAAAGTTTCCACCAAGACTTTATTAAAAAAAAGAAATGAAGCAAGTGTGTGAATCAAAGATAGACTTTATTAACAACAAGCTGTAAAAGAAAAATGACCCAAGTCAAGTGTCCAAATAAAGTCTACAGGTAGCCACCCAGTCTCTGGCACTCCTCTTGGTCACTCGGAGATGTGCCCAGTCTCAGGGGTGAAGGGTCCAGGTGCTGTGGAGGTGGCTGGTGCTGGAGTGCTGGTCTGAAGCCCCACTGGGGTGCCTGGCCCCGAGAGGACAACAGGTGACGGTGTGTTGAGAAAGCTCTCAGACAGCTGGCTCAGACCCGTGATGTTGAGAGCTCCTTCCTCCATGCCATGGGGTGTCAGCCCCAGTACCGACGACAAATGTACTGAGTCCGGGCTTGGCTGTGGGGTGGAGGAAGGAACAGTGTAGTGGGGATGTCTGGTCTGCAGCTGGGTGAGGACTGGCGTTGGTGGCATCAGGGGCGTGGGTGGCATCAGTGTCGTGGGTGGCATCGATGGCATCAGTGGAACCAGTGGCAACGGTGTCATCCGATGACTCTGTGCCTGGACTGGGAAGGGCTGCTGCCTGTGCTGCTGGACCTCCTGGTAGCCGTAGCCCTGGAAGGTGAGGGCCTGTGGAAAGCCTTGGAATGGGAGGGACATCACCTGGGGTGGAGGAGCAGACCTGGACTGGGTGGGAGCAGGTTCCTCTGGGTCTGGAGGGTTGTGAAGCAGCTCGGTGATCCGATCCTTCACCACTTGGTACTGGGGTTCCGCCATGTCCGTGAGGGTCTGGTTGACATAGGTGAGGAAGGGCTTGCAGTTGAAGGATGAGGAGTCGGTGTGGACCAGCTGAGAGAGGAGATCTATGCTGGTCCGGATGGTGTCCCTGATCTCCAGCAGGACAATGTGGCTCTGCCCCTCTGGTCTGGCTCTCTGCCTTTCTGTGGAGGTGGAGCTGGGGGTGGATGTGGGTAGGGCTGTGCTGGACATGCCGTCTCCTTTCTCCCACCGCACCAGGGAGTCCTCCATGCGCTCCACCACGGTTACAACAGCTGTCTCCGGGTTCTCCGCCATGGCACGCTCCACAGAAACCTGCCTGGAGACAGGAGCTGACTCTCGGCCGGAAGAGGACTGGGTCTCAGCAGGCTGCTGGAGAGAGAGGGTAGTGAGAGGGGCTGCTGGTGCTCTTCGGTGGCGGATCTCACCCTCCAGGAAGCTGCACCTGGCCATCACGTAGGTCTCTCTGTCCGTCAGCTTAACTTGGCCTTGCCAGATTTCTTCAGGTGCAGCTTCCCGTACCAGGTGTGCATGTGCTTCCAGGAGCCGAGGAGCGCCTCTGAAGTGTAGCCCAGACTCTCTGCCTTCTCTCTCCAAGCAGCATGCTTCCGCTTGGTGTCCCTGTAGAGACGGTGTTCCTTCCATCACAGATAGTCATTCTCTTTCAGCCACTCCAGCACCTCATCCTCATGTTCCTCCTCAATGGAGTATTACCTCCTCTCCCGTCCCCGCATATGCCTCTTCCTCCCTTTGGCAGGACCAGATGGGCCCTCATCAGAGGGGCTCCCAGGTAGTAGGGGCTGCTCCTCCACACCACCAGCAGCACCAGCACCAGCAGGATCATCATCATCATCATCATCATCACCAGCAGGATCATCATCATCATCATCATCAGCAGCAGCAGCAGCAGCAGCAGGACCAGCAGGACCAGCAGGACCAGGATCAGCAGCAGCAGAGTAAGCACCAGCAGTGCCAGCAAGACCAGGAGCACGAGCAGGACCAGGAGCATGAGCAGGACGAGCAAGACAAGGAGCATGAGCAGGATGAGCAAGTCCAGGAGTACGAGCAGGACCAGCAGGACCAGCAGGACGAGGAGCAGCTTCAGCAGAGTAAGCACGAGCAGAAGCACCACCTCCAGGAGCAGCCTCAGCAGAGTAAGCACGAGCAGAAGCACCACCGCCAGGAGCAGCCTCAGCAGAGTAAGCACGAGCAGAAGCACCACCGCCAGAAGCAGCATCATCAGCTCCTCCAGAAGAAGAAGCAGCAGAAGCCCCAGCAGAAGCCCCAGCAGAAGCCCCAGCAGAAGCAGAGTCAGGGACAGGGGGCGGGAGGGTGGCCCTGTCCCTCTTGCCAGGGATGGCGGCATGTTGCTGCTTTCTCTTCTTCCCCATGGTTGTGGGGTTGCTGGCTGGCAGGGAGGCTGGCAGGCACCAAGGCTGGCAGTAAGGCTGGCAGGAAGGCTGGCTGGCAGGCAGGCACCAAGGTTGGCAGGGAGGCTGGAAGGCAGCCTGGCAGCAAGGCTGGCAGGCAGGCAGACAGCAAGGCTGGCAGGGAGGCTGGCCAGGAGGCTGGGAGGCAGGCTGGCAGGAAGGCTGGCAGGAAGGCTTGCAGCAAGGCTGGCAGGCAGGGCAGGCAAGGCAGTCAATGCGTCCGGCAGCAGGTCTTTCCTCCGAATGGTGACCTGCTTCCGAGCTGCTTCCCTTTATATCCGTGGGGCTTATGCAATGCATCCCCCCCGCATGCGCAATTAACGCCAGGCATCCGTTAGGCTTCCGCTGTGCATCCGTTAGGCTTCCGCTCTGCATCTGCTTCATCCGCTGTGCATCCACTCTGCATCCGCTTCATCTGCTCGGCATCCGCTCTTCATCCACTTCATCCGTTCCGCGTCCGCTTTGCTGAGGTCCCCTGGAAGCCTTGCGGATGTGCCATCCGCTCTCATCCACTTCCATCTGCTAGGCTTCCGTTCCACATCCGCTTTCCATCCGCTCTGTGTCCTCCCCGCATCTGTTCCTTTCCGTGTTATCCGCTCTGGTTATGCAAATTTTTGCCTCTTTTGAGAGCGGATAACAACGGATGGAACATTTTTCTCGTCTGTTGTGTCCTTTTTACTGATGTTTTGCATCCGTTGGGCAGTGTGACAGGGCCTTAAAATGTTCTTTACTCACATATTAAATTTGGGTGGATAACAATTTTATCATATAAAACCAAAAAGCATTATTACAATAACTTGTACTAATTTGTTCATAAAATAGAATTGCAACATGAAAGTAAGGGTATGCTGCAGCTGTAATATCTGGACCACAAATTAGTTGATTTGGAAATAGCCTGCTTACATTCAAATTGAAACAAACTTGTCTGACTCAAAGTTGAATCCAAAGATTATAGAGAAAGTGCAGCTAACATTGGACTTCAGGGGAAGATATGATGAACTGAAGATACATCCACTAAAGTGAGAACTGACAGTGTAAAGAAGAGCTCATGAATAAGTTGGCTCTTAGTAATTCCCCTCTGGACAAGAATAGGACTTGATATTGTCCACAAGTGTTACAAACAGTTGATCCTCACAAGAGACTGCAAGACAGCAGTTTAAAACTCTGGGAGATGATGGAATAGCCACCTTGCTCAAACCATAGTCAATGCCTTTAAAAGAACATAGGTTTGCACAATACCTTTTCTAATAATTTTCAGAAATTGCTTTTTAACTTAGGAACCTTTCGATTCAAATATATGAAAATACTAAATGCTCCAAACCCGATCAATATTTTAAGTTTAGAAGTTTGACAAAGGAATGTTTTGTTTTGCAATCCTTCAAACTTCCATGCTTATATTTTGCATTTTCCACTCTTTGTACTCATCATTCCCCTTTTGTTGTCATGGCAGTCAGTTTCAGGACATTGAGAAGAACGGTATCAATTAACATTTTAGGCTTTGATTTACAAGCAGAAATCTTAACTTCTAATTGGAAATGCTTTACTCCTTATTTTAGCATTACTAGCATCAGGCAACTATTATATTCTGTTGGCCATAGAAATTTTATAAACCCCCTTTATTCCATCCCTTATGATAACCTGATGATTCTGATGATACCATTCCTTTTCAGGTAGGCCTTAAACAGAAAATTACAATCCAGAAATACTTATGGAATATTATTAAGAAGGAGGAAAAGAAGCCAATGAAAATAAAGAAATAAAATTAGTGATTGACAGAAACCTGGAAAAGGTTATATGGTATCTGAGAGACATTCCAGAAATCAAAGAATCCAGAAATTCCTTAGTGTGATTTATAACTGTTGTTCGTGTCTCTTTTTAAATTCTTGATGGAAGACAAAGAGCAGCAAGGTCAAGGAAATCATGATTATGATGTGAAAAAAGTGGGAAATGGGAAATGATGAAATAGGGAATAATTGCACTGTTTTATGGCTGCAAGGCATCTTTTTTTTGGAAGAACTTGACTAGGTGGGTTTCATGTAGCTCAACTGTACACAAGTGGACAATTTTTCTTCTGAAAAGAATCAATTGACATCCTGTCAAGCAGCCCATTAGACATCTCATGAGTAATGTTTTAAAAAGTGAAGGCCAGCTGGAGATATTGGGGTAATGATGAGGTAGTCCAGGCTTTTCACTTCACTTATTGTTTGCCTATAGGAAAGGTCAAGAACTGTACACATAGTTTGCATTAAAATCCTCTGACATTTGACTGTTTACTGTTAAATGTTTACTTGTAGAAAGAACAATTTCCTGCATACCATATACTGGATGATAAACTGTATCTTAGGTATGTTTATAAATGAGGATCACAGTAATTTTTGCAGTGCATTCTTTCTTCTTCTCAACAGCATACCTGTTTGGGATGTCAATCAGTCACAACACCATTCAGGAGGAGCCCAAGAAGGCATTGCAGCCTCCATCTCATTTTCTGGGTTTTCATTCCGGTTAACAGAATGTAAACACTCCTCAATGGACAAGGTAACTTCTGCCCCTTTATCATTTTTCAATAAACTGTAATTAACATGCAGCCCTTTGTTGATAATGCTTTTTCTTTCTTTGTTATCCAATTCATTAGCATGCATCACTTATGCTTGTTATTAGAGGCAGTGATCCTTCCATAATGCTGGAGATATTTATAAATAAATGCATCAGTATAATTAAATATACAATAAACCAATTCATTACTATATTACATTATCCTGGCAATCATGAATATGTCTACTACAAAATGTTTGAACTAACTCAGAGTTCCAAACAGCAGTTATTGTTTTCTGTCTGAGAAATTAGTTTTCCTCATGCCTTATGAAACTAGTTCAATGTGTCATTGTTAATTGTTTAGTTTCAAGATAAATTAATTAGCAAGATGCATCTCAGGCTACCTAAGGTTTTAACACACATGCACAACATATACCTATTTTCTATATTAGAAGTCTGTTCTTTGTACCTACATATTTGAAAGTTTTTAATCAGTTTAATAATCATACAGATAGCTCTGTTAGGCAGCCACAAAGTATAAGATGACTTACAAAGATTTGAGGTAGTATGAATTTGTGACAAGAACACTGTAGTGAACAAAGGTTGATCTAACAAGGTTATAAAATGAGATCTAATTGCAACTATTATCAAGTCTTGGAACTCTCCAGATGTTTGGACTTCAGCTCCCAGGATTTCCTAGCCAGTTTTGCCATTGCTGAGAATTCTGGGAGTTGAAATCAGCAGAATTAGGAAATTTGAGTTAGACTTATAACAGGGCAAATGACAGGAATAATGCCAAGATTCAAAGCAATCTAATCATTTCTATGATTTCTGAATGGATATTATAAATATGTTTTAATGTATGAAACTTGAAGCCTGAGAGCATTTGGCCTTCAAATAGCAAACTATGTATGGATAACACAACGAAGTAGGTGGGAGCAGGATGAGTATCAGATTGTTGTGGTGGTTTAGTTTTTATTTAATCATGGCAAACAAACATTGAGTAATGAAATTAACATAAATTCAAGATACATAATGAAGAAAATATGGAAAATACAAACAACTCTGTTAAAATGTAAATAGATAAGTACTGCACATGCAGAAGTTTACTATGTATATAAAATATTATGATATTATAGTCTATACCTACTGAGGTAAGTCATAAAATAGATTTAGATTTCATTAATTTGTGATTCCTGCCCCTGCTATCTCATTATTTTAATTTTGTCTGTATTTTTTTCTATTGTAGCAATTGAACATGTCTTATTATTCCACATCTCAATTATTATGTTTAAATAGAGATTTCCAATGTTGGACAATTATTATGTTAGCTGCTAAAATTACATAGATAATAAGTTCCTTATTTTTAAGTTCATTGTTCATTGTCAATGTAATTAAAATTATTTTATTCAGTGCACATAATACATTTATCCAATATACAGATAGTCCTTGACCTACAGCCACAATTGAACCCAAAGTTTCTGTTGTTAAGTGAAACATTTATTAAGTGAGTTTTGCCTCAGCAAACTTTCTATAGTTTCAGGAATAGAGCTTTTTTTTGTTATGGTAGGAGATTCCTTTTTCAAATCAAAGCCATGTGTGGCATTTGTTGATTGATTTTTATTACAAACATTTATATCGCGCCTAACTTCTCTAGAGCTCTAGAGAACTTAGAACATCAATAAAACCATGACATATAAGCCAACAAATGGTTGAGGAACCACAATTAAATATTTTAACAAGCAGTTTGCCATACACTAAAAGCATTCCTAAAAAGGAAGTCCTTTGTTCATGCTGGAAAGCTATTAATGAAGAAATGAGAGTCACTTGGAGTCCTTGGAGCTCAGTGAGAAATAAAGAGCAATAAATAAATAATAGAATGACACAGGCTTACTTGGAAGGAACTCTATGGCCTTGGAGCAGCCACTGAAGAGGCTTCTCTTTCCCAATCAGATGGAGCTGTGGAAGTCTCCCTGTATTGCCTGATTTCAGGTATGGTCAACTGCAATGAAAATATTGTTCTGAGCTACCAATGACATTGTATGATATAGGTAGCCATATAAATCCTGGAAATAAACAAATAAAATATTCTGATTCTAAAGAATTTGTGACCTTAATGATCAAAACGTTGCTGGATTGATACAATTGTTTTTGAAATGACACAAGGATTATACAGGCCTAATTTTCATATTGCGTTGTCTCGAGCATTATTTGAAAAACGCTTATTTCTGTCTTTCCATCATGCACCATAGTAAAAGTAATTTATTAAAAAGAGAACTGAACATGGGAGCTACAAAAGGAGATATATTCAGATATAACTTTTTAATCTTTTTTATCCTGAAGAAATCATTAAAAGGATTTTCAGGACTCAGACATAAGACCTGCATAAAAATTACAATAGTGTCCTCCCATCCCAACCTTCCCATTTCACAATATTTTCACTACAAACTGACCCAATCAATGTTTCATAATGTTTACAATAGTGAAGCAGCAGGCTAGCAGTTGAGTCACAGGGCGGAAAATTTCTAATATTGTAACCACTAGCATTGTACAGTATATGGAATACATGAAATTAAAATATAGGGTTTTTTTCATCATAATCTCTTACTGAATCAATTGAAAAAGACTGCTCCATATGTCCTTACATATATATCCCTATTGTCAGTTTTCAGCTGAACTACTTTGAGCATATCAGAAAGAGATGTTCACTGGACCTCACTAGAATTTGTTTGAATCTAAATGAAACTGAATACATAATTAGAAACCCTGAAAAATCAGAGTTCATCATTATGATATTTTCACAAAAGATGTAAACTGGGAACAGAATTTGTAGATGTATTTTCATGTGGTATCTTTTCTTCTCATGCATAGTAGCTAAAAATCTGCATGCAGCTCACTTGTAGATTTAGCACTATACATCATGTTACAATTCATCTCATTTCACCTCACTCATCCTGTCATCTCATTTATACTGGAACTTCTGGCATAAACATGCTGAGCATATTTTACCACAGAGTGTTTCATATGCATTGGAAGATATAAACACCTTAAATAAAACCTACCAGAATAGATTATGTTTATGCATTAATCAATTAATGTTTAGATATAATAAGAATCTAAAAATGTTCAGGTTCCACACATCTAATGTACCATGTAGTCAGAAAAAGTTGGGAGAGAAATATCCTGGCAATGTTCCACTGGAGAAAGTATCAATTCTCAAATATCGGGATCATGTGCAACTGCATATGAAAAGCATAAAGAAATAGAAAGTCCAAATAACAGAACATCAAATTGAAACAGTTGTCAGCAAACACAAATTATGGAACATGATTCAGAGAAAAAGCTGTCTGAAATCTTGTAATTTATCAAAACTTTTCTTGTTCTGACCTAGGCTTTCCCAACAGCACAAAGCTGATAAAATAAACTCCTTTTTTTCATCCCAATAAACTCCTTTTACAGTGAATTCCTCTCCAGCAAAGTTCCAGCCAACGGTCTTTCAAGATATTTCCCAATTACATACCTTTATCAGGCTTGGAGATTTTCCAGGCTGATATCTTTCAGATGCCACATTGTGGCAGACAATACTTGGCAAGAATGTAGGAACAGATCTTCACCCATATGAACTGATTATCTCCTGCAAAACTCCACTCTCCTTTAGTTCCTTTTTCATTCCCTATGGGAGGGGCCATTCACCACCCACCTGTGGCTTTACTCCCATCGCCCCTTATTCCTTAGCTGTTCCCTTCTTCTGGAAGCTCTACGCATGCACACACTGGGAATAGGCTCCACTGTTCTTCTGCCTTGCTGATGTCGGACTCCGAAGGCAGCTGATGCAGATGCAGAGCACTTGTCAGAGCCTTCCCCAGACTCCAAGATTGGCCCATGTTCCTCCCCAACCTCCTCACTGTCTGAATCTCTGCCAGTTCCACTGGCCGGTGGCGGGCCACAACAGTTCTGTGGATTTTGTTCATATGATATACATTTTGGAAATGGTCAACATTTCATGGAATAAAGAATTTTTGTTTCAGTATGATGGGGAGATATCTGTTGAATGAGGTATATTTAATACTATGGATAAGCAACTTTTTGGTTGGTTTAATTTGCATATGGAAAAGAACACCAGACTATGGGTAAAATACCAATAGCACTTGCTAGTAAAGATTTTAAAATCATCTGACAAGTAGAAAAATTTTGTTTAACAGTATGCTAATATGCAATTGTTATATTATAAAGAGGATCCTCAAATATTAGTGAGATAAAAATGATTGAGCATATTACTCAAATTTATATGGCATTTAAATATTGGCGCTGATTTATAATTGTCACAAAATTATTGATTAATGAATTAACAAGAATATATCTTAAGCATTTTAATTTTGGTGCAGCCTATAAACCAATATTTTAGTATTAAATAGCTGAGGACAGAAACACAGTCTACTCAGCAGTTTAGCTGTACAATTGTTTGGTATTTTAATATTTTATTCATGAAGTAGTTTTAAACTTAATGCTTTTGTTTTTATTTTTTAAATTGATACAGTATTTTTGGTACTTATAGAGTATTTTATTTTGCCACATTTTAAATACTTAAGAAGTGTTTTGTGTATCCTTATCTGAGCTGTGTAAAGTTTGTCATAGAGATAATTCTGGCTCAGAGACTGTAATAAAGGTGTGTGTTTGTTCAACTCATCATTTGCCTATTAGTCTGATCCAGGGGAGATATTTTATCAAATCCCACATAGCTTTCCAGCCTTGCCTGTGGTATTCCTAAGCATATACTTCACCTGAAGGGTGCACTTTGCTTGTAATATTGCTATTTTAGTGCTATTCAAAGTAGAAACTGACACTTTTCATTGAAAAATTGCAGTGCTATTACTAGATAACATATAGAATCAGTATCTACTTTTTCTGACAGGATACATTTCCAGACAGTTTTTCTTAAGGATCAAAGCCTGTGCTTACATAATATAGAAATCTACACCTCCTGAATGAATATTTCTCACCTTCAGTTTATTCCATTCTGTTTCCAGTAAGTTTAGGATTTCTTTGAAACTTTTAAAAAATATTTCTTTTGATGTATAGGTAGTCCTCGAATTATGACCATAATTGGGACCAGAATTTCCATTGCTAAGCAAGGCAATTAATAGCAATAGTAATTGCAGCTAAGCTTATATACTCTCATATAATGCTGTACAGCAGTCTTTGAGCACTTTACAATGTTAGCATATTGTTCCGAACAATCTAGGTTCTCATTTACTGATCTCAGAAGGATGGAAAGCTATGTGAGTAACCTTGAGCTCTGCCAGGATTGAACTCCAGGATGTAGGCAGAGTTAAGGTCCTGTCCCACTGCACTTATGGATGCAAAGAGGATGTAAAACGTTAAAAAAAGCTTGCCATCCATTGGAAAACTCTATGCATCCATTGTGTACTCATTGCATACGTGTTTCATACGCTCTATCCGTCGAGCATCCGTCCACTGCGATTTCATCCACGCAAGGAGTTTTGAGCTGCACAAAACTTTGTGAACGGATGAACTTTCCGCCATGTACAATGTACATGCGCGACATACGAGCAACAAACATTCTATGTCCGTTTATCATCTGTTAAACATCCGCTGTATCCTCTCTGCATCCTTTGGGCATCCTCGCAACTCACATCCGCTGCAGCTGAAAATGGAAAGAGGGAGGAAACAAAAGGTACATGGAACGTCTACACAGCGTTAGTAGCATGGAAATAGAAAGGATGCACAGTGAACGGTTTGCATCCGATATACATTCGCGTACGTGATGCATCCGATGTTAGGCGTACGTGATGCATCCGCTTCATCCGCTATGCGTCCGCTTCGCAATTATCCCCCATAACCCCTTCGGAGGTGTCATCCGCTTCCATCCGCTTTCATCCACTAGGTTTCCTATGAACATCCATTTAACATCCCCGCTACACACTACCCACGTCCGTTCTTTTCCATTCTTTTCTGTTCTGTTTATGCAAATTTTTGCCACTTTTTGGAGCGGATGACAACGGATGGAGCCACCCCCGAAATTTTGTTCGTCTGCTGTATCCTTTATGCATACTTTTTGTGTCCGTCGGCCAGTGGGACTGGGCCTTTGGCTTGCAGTATTACATTTTAACCACTGTGCCATCAGAGCGTCTGGTGGGCTGTGAGTTGCACATAATTTTATCGTTGTTGTTTTTTTTGCCATAGTTGTTAAATGAATCACTGCACTTGTTAAGAGAATCATGTGGTTGTAAAGAAAATCTACCAGTGACTTTGCTTGTCAGAAGCTAGCTGCACAAGCTTTAAAATGGTGATCATGTGACCCTGAGATGCTGCAACTTTCACAAATACATACTGGTTGCCAAACACCTGAAATCTGATCATGTGATCTTGGGGATGCTGTGATGGATGGTTGTAAGAATGAAGACTGATGGTAAGTCATTTTTTCACAGCTGTTGTAACTTTGGTTGCTAAATGAACAGTTGTAAGTCGAGGATTATCTGTATCTATTTTGGAAACATACACACAGAGACACAAAGATGCATAGACTCACAGACACATACATCTAGCACTCTGCTACTTTTGCATGCTTCCTTCCCCCTCCCCAACATGAAGCTATCCATGTCCATGTTTCATTAGTATACACTATGATAACGTTTTGTTATCAAAGGACTGCATTACAAAGATATGATGGGCATGAACATCACACTGGATATTGTTGTGGCCTGTCAGCCACCTACCCTTCCAGAAGCCAAATCAGAGGAGGAGGTGGAGGTGTGGGAGTCAGGCCAGCATATGGGCAATATGGGAAGGGAAGAGGAATAAAGCTGGCAGAGAGAGAGAGATAGAAGCAGAGCCTAGGCCATGCCGGCCCTCAGATGGAGAGTCAATAACCCCCAGATCTGGAGGTGGTTGGTGAAGAAGAGGAGGAGCAGGTGGGTCTAGTGCCTGATGTGCAGCTGTGCAGAAGGCGGAGACAAGGAGAGCAGTGCAAATCTGTGGGCCAATCCTGGGGAAGGAAGAATCACCATTGCTAGCGAGGCCCCACCCTAGCTCTGGGGATAAAAGCAGTGGTGGTATTCTACTGGTTCAGCCCAGTTCTGGTGAGGCGGTAGCAGCAATGAACAGCAGAGACCAAACTCAGCCCCTGCCAACTCTCACGGTTCTGCCATGAGTCTCACGATTTTTTGTCATTTCTCATGGTCTCACGACAAGACTCCTCAATCTCACGCCAAATTTAAAACGCTTTTTTTTTTTTTCAAATTTGGGGGTCAGCTTATATGCGAGATCGGCTTATATGCGAGTATATATGGTAATCGTTTTTCTTCGTGTGTCATTTTGAAAGGGGAGTAGGCCCTGGGAACGAGGCTAGTTTCCCAGTAGTCTTTGTAAGTTCAGCGCGGGAAAGCAATCACAATCGTATAAACATGGCGAAAAGAGGTGGTGATTTTTAAATAGAAGAAAGAAAGCTGCATCTTCTTACAACAGGGAACACAAATAAAACATTTAAATAAACTGTTAATGACTTTCCTTGATGAAAAAGGCGTTTGTTTAATCTTGATCAGGAAAAAAATAGAATCTCACTATTTTTTATAGAATCTCCAGATATTTTTTCATGGGTCTCCAGATTTTCCTTTATCAGGGGTTGGCAGATCTGCAAACTGGTTCTCTCCTGCTCTGCTGTTGGGCCCACCTGCCTGCCTAAGCTCCCATATCCTTTATCTGATGAATTTGAAGCACAGCTGCTTTGCGCGGCACAGAATAGTACTGCGCAGCAGCTGCTAAAAAGACCAGGATCATACAGGCTTGCAGGAGGTGAGTTAGAATGTCTCTGTGCCTGTACAAAGTGCACGTTTGGTGCACATGTGCATGCAAAGTGTGTACAAGTGTGCAAAACATGCCCACCGAGCCACGCCCACTGAGCCAGTGGCAAAAATATTTGAATCCCACCACTGGATAAAAGACAAGGGGCAGAGATGAATAGGTGTGGCAGAGAACTATTCATCTTCCAGCCAGACTTGTTAACCTGCTAGAGAACATTTTTGCTGAGGCTGCCTGCATTCCTAATAAAGGAATCTTTTGAGTTCAGATCAGAGGGTTTGTCGTGTTTGGGGAGCTGGGTCAGAATAGCTACGAAACTGTTATCCATTTCTAATTGTAGGACTCATCAGGTACAAAAATGCTAGAACAGGTCCAGTAAGGGTGTGTATTTATGCATGTATCAAAGCTATGCACTGATATCCATTGTGGAAGTGACTTCAAACTCTTATTAATATCAACAAAGACAATAATTGCTATTGAGCTAACTGTTCCCACTACTAATGTTCCCAGGAAACTTTAATACTTTTTAAAAGTCCCAGATAAATCTAAAAGCAAACAGTCAAAAAGAACACTTGCTGCTCAGAGCTTAACATTTCTTTTAAACCTTTAAAATGGGTATTTACGACAAAATAAAATTCAAGTCCATTTTTTAATTCATCCAAACACTTGCGCTCAATAACAACAGTATGCACAATATATGACATTAAAAGGGATTTAAGAAACAGACATCAAAAAGAAATTCATGAAACATTAGGTAAGGGTTTTGCAACCTTGGCAACTTTAAGATGGAATTATCTTAAATTTCAGTAGAATTTAATTCAACTGGAATTCAACTCTCAGAATTCTCCAATCTGTATGGGATTGAAGTCTGTACATCTCAAAGTTGCCAAAGTTGAAAAGCACTGTGCTAGATAATCAAATTGTTATTTCCTCAGTATTGTATGCCAACTCCCACTTCATGACCAACTGGGCTACTGCCCCATGTCTGGCTATTTTTATTTTTGTATTAGAAAATGTGTCTTTCTCTGAGCATTTAAAATGTTGGGCTAAGACTCAAATTAGGCATGTGATGGAAGACTTTTATGCTCTAGTGGTGATGAAACTTGCATGGGAGAAGAATGCAGTCAGACAAAACCTCAGAAGTAAGCATATTTTTTCTTTAGTCCATTTAAGGTTTCCTTTCCCTTTTGGAATCTCCTCACTTAATGACTTATTGTACAAGGTCATTGAATCATTGTGCCAAAAATAACAGTAATTAGGGCAGGCTTTATGAAGCTTCAAGAGTGGTGAATGTGCTACATGCTTTACGTTACCAGGGGCATCAGTTGCTTTCTATGGCATTCTTTCTTTCTTTTTTAGTTACCTTCCAAATACTGGCTTTGCTGCAGTTCTGAAAGCAAAACAAGTTCTAGAGTCAAGTGATAATGTTGGTGCAGGCTTCCTCACAAGCTCAGTATCAATTAAGATTTTTGTTCCACCACTGACCACTTTACCTTACTAGCACTCAGCTGGTTTTGTCATTCTAATAGGGCTAACAAATCTGGGGCATGAAAAAAGAGGTTTATTTTTCTGTTCCTTTGCTACTATCTAAGATGATCTGGATTTCTGCAGCTTTGGAGCAGAAAAATGAGCTCTTTTTAAAATGCCTTTTTAATTAAGTTGGTGATAGCTTCTAGAACCAATAGCAGTTCCTCCATGATAATCCCAGTTCCAAGCAATTTGGATCCATAATTCTCATTAGAATCATTAACTTTATTTGTTAATATTAATGGATTTTGAAAGAGCAGCAGAAGACTCTTGAGACAGAAGACTCCTGGTGACAAATCAATCTAGAATTCTTATTCAAGGCATATATGACAGACTCAAATTATCCTACTTTGGACATATTATGTGAAGTCCTAGTTTTCTAGATGGGGCTCTTAGGCTGGGAAATGAAGGAAAGAGAAGACAAGGACTGCCATCAGCTCACACTCAGTTACAGGAACAGAATGACACACACACACACAAATCTCACTCCCAAAATGACATTTAAGAAATTATATGAACCGTTTTGTGTAGGTTGTGTTGTAATTTCTGCATACAAAGTACAGTAATTCCAGTCTGGGACAGAAATATACCACCCAAGTTATCATTAAGAAAACATTTGCCATCTAAGTCAATGTGTGTCTTTGTGTGTGTGCATGTGCACACATGAACCCATGTGCAAAAATATAATAAAATATTTAAGTTGGATCAAGGTAATCTGACATTAAATTATAACTATCTATTTTGTAAATAATGAAGAACTATAGTTTAAACAAAACCCAAATCAACTTGTTGAAGCATGAACAATGGTGGGAGAGCAATGAGGGAAAGGCATAGGGATTCATAGCTTACTTCTACTTACTTCTATGAAATAATTAACACATAGCCCCCCACTACTACCACCACCAATACCTTTGCCCTTTCCTTATGAAAATTTGAGTTTTGTTATCATATTCTCTCAATGACGCTAAGTTATTGATTAGAATGCCTGGAGTATCAGTTCAGCTATTGATGCTCTTTTAACATTTTAAAAGAGTCTCTCACTTCTCCTTATTGAGACATTTATATGCTCATGTTTCCTTAGACAAGGTCTTTTAACATGTCTAAAACAGTTGCATGACAAATTGCTGACTTTCACTATTGAGTTTGTATTGACATAAAAATATTTTTCTGGAATTTCAAAACTTATGAAGTCTGCTTTAACACAGGAAGTGCTGGTAGTAAAAGTGACTTCTAAGTGATTCTAAGTCATTACTACTAGAAGCAAAGGCATCTTCCAGAACCCATTGAACCCAAGTTATTTATTACTGGTTCTTGAAACTTTCTGGTTTATTTTGACAGATGTCCTTCTTGGTGACCCCAATCAGAAAGTAGGGCACATACACTTTATAATTTCTGCTCTTGTTTACTGCCATAGTCAGAAAACTATAAAATTATAGGCACTCTCCAAATCTCTTCCTGTGTATTCACTAACACAAGGAATAAGCTGCAAATATATATACGAACTTTTGAAAACATTGTTGATAGTACTCTACTAATATATAGTGTGTGACTAGGGGTAGGATTCAAATTTCTTAATAACTGGTTCTGTTGATGTGGCTTAATTTGTGGGTGTGGCTTGGTGGTCATGTGACTGGCTGGGTGTGGCTTGGTGGTCACATGACTGGATAAGTGTGACCAACTCAATGTCACTCATGTCAAGGGGTGCCTCGCCTAGCCCCTCCTAGCCCCTCCCCTCCCAGCCATTTCTTGTCACACCCAGCCTCAATTTATCTATCATTCTGTACAAATGTTGTTCACCTTTTTTTTGACTTTATTATCACTGGACCACTGAAAGGAGGAAATGGCTCATATGCTTTGCCCAAGAGGGTGATAGGCAACAGGGCTTTTAAGGGGCTGCCAGAAAGAAAGGGGGGGGCGGGCGGAATGTATTTTCCAAAGAAGCAGAAGGCAAAATAAGAAGCAATGGATAGAAACTGAACAAAGAGAGAAGCAACATAAAACTAAGAAGAAACTTCCTGGCCATGGATGGGTGCTCCAACATTGGAGGTTTTTAAGAAAGACTGGACAGCCATTTCTCTGAAATGGTATAGAGTTCCCCCCAAGGTCTCTTCTTAGTGTTATTCTGACACCTTTCCCAGGACCTCCACTCAGATCCAAAATGTGGCTATGATAGTTGATCAGAGATCCTCTGTTTTTTATATACAGCAGCTTTAGCGTTTAGGACAGAGATCTCCAAACTTGGCAACTTTAAGACTTGTGGACTTCAACTCCCAGAATTCCTCTTCTGGCTGAGCCTCCCTGCATTTATCTGGGAACCAGAATCAGGTGCATGGGGTCTTCTGGGAGGCATGAGGTGAGGTGGGTGAGGCCAGCTAGTCTTTAGAACTACAGGTTTGCTGAACCAGATGTACCAGGGGTGGGATTTTACTGGTTCGGCCCGGTAATGATGGAAAGGCAGAAAAAAGGGATTTTCAAAATGTAAATCACCAAACTGGTAGTTACACCAGTTGGATCCCACCCCTGGGATGTACAATTAACATCTGGTTTGCCTGAACTGGCAAAATCCCACCCCTGTGTGTGACTGTTTCGAGTAATGGTTCCCTGATGGTATAATGGTGCTTGTCTAGTCAAGGTAAATCACCACTTACATTTTCACATTTGCTATTCCCCTTCGGTTGATATGGAAACAAGATGTAGCTAACAGAATTGAGAATACATGTAATCTCTGGGTAAAATGTTAAATACTCTTCCTTAGGAAAAGGTTCCTATGAAACTGGTGGGATGATAAAAATGATATTTCTTTCTTTCAGCATGGAGAAAGAGAAAAGTAATGTCATAAGCAGCTTCATTAATTGATATATAAAGTGAAGTCCAAGAACCTATTTGGTGTAGTGCAGTGGTTAAAGCACCAGGCTGGAAACTGGGAGTCTGTGCATTTAGTCCCACCATAGCCACAAAGGCCTGAGCCCACTGCTCTCTCTTAGCCCTAGGAAGCAGACAATGGCAAGCTACTTCAGTTAAACCTTGCCAAGCAAACTGCACTCACCAGAAGCCAACAACTTATTTGAAGCCATCAAAAGAAAAAAGGTAAAAAATGTATTTTGTATAAACTGGGTTATGTCTTTACAAAAATGATGACCTGTTAAATGTATAATATTAAAAATGGAAATTATTTCATCATGTAAAAATGACTAATCAAAATTTTAAAGCATGTTTAACTGGAAAAGTTACAAGGGTATGAAAAAGAGAAAGCTTCTTTGGTTGATTAGTGAAGATGTTTTTTTACTGGAAAATATATTGTAATTTTCTATTGCTTAAAAACTTCTGTTTGTAAACTTTTGCTACTTACTACTATTTTCCTAAACATGCTTAATATCTTTTGGATGCTGATAATAAATATATAAATGCACAATAAAATTATCAGTTTTATTGGAAAATAGAAACTATTATGGATTTTTGGAAACTATAGGTAAGCAATAATTTCATTCCAAAATTTCACACTACAAATACTTAAGACCTGGTATGTTAAACAATAGAGATGATATGATAATATATTAACTATTTTAGGCATACTGCTAAAATAGGACAAATCAATTTTTACTATCTCCTTCTTTGGAAACATTTTTTAATAAAGATATCAATTTCTCATTTTGTTTGCATTGAATATCTAGTCATTCTGTTCAATTTACCTTTCATCCCATAATAGTGAAGGATTAAATTGGTATTTTATTATTTCAATCATTTACATGTTTATAGCAAAAGTGAAATAAGAAAAAAATAATCTTCAATTCTTTTGCTAATTTTTAATATGAAGAATAAATCCAGGCTAACTCTAAGTTTTCTAAGATTTCTTATTTTTTCTACACAGTTACACATAAAAACTGCCAATCCTGATTTGCTCCAATTAATAACCAAGCTTGTCTACTTTCTTTCTAAGTTATAGGGATGTAGAACTGAATCAGTGTGTCTTCAGCCTGTAAATGAATTTTCACATGTTGAGGGAATATTCCTTTCTCCTTTTCCTCTACTAAAATGGTTGTTGTGATGAAAGACAATAAAGATCAGAATAATATAGTTAGTATCCTTTGTTTGTTTCTTTTTCTGTCTAGGAAGTGGAGTACAGCATACTGAATAGGTTTACTCCTGATGATAAACTACTTTATAATTTAAAAAGACAAGATCTAATTCTCTTGTTTTACTCTATTGCTTGTTATCTCAGAAGTCTCTAATTAATTTTTTTGTCAGGAGTGGCATAATATAATCACAGTCTTGTCATATTCTTATTAATATTGTAATTAATCTAATTTGTAGAATTGGTTAAATTACCATTAGCATAGATGGGTACTGACATTTGTGCCATACCCAATTCCTTAATTGTTTGCAAACAAATCACATCACGTTTTTTAAAAAAAATTCTGCAAGGAATCTTTGTACATTTTGTAGCTATTTGAATGGTACTGATTTTGCTCAGACATATACTCCTTTGTCCTATCCATGCCTATGCAACCCCAGCCAAAGTGAAGCATCATTTTGAAAAAGTTTATTTTTCCCTCTTCTTAGGTGCTAAATATCCATGCATTTCCTGATGGCATTAATGGTATATCCAATTGCAAATCTTGGCATGCAACTAGCTGCACAGTGAGTTTCCCATCACCATAAAAACAACCTGGAGACATGATAATTAACATCTGACAGTAAATGAAGTGTCTGAGAAGCTTCCAATGGGAGTTCATAAATCAGGTTTTGAATAAAAGTACATCACTTTTTTTGGTTTGAGAGATATCTTAGCCACTGAAAGTCACATTAGGAGCACATTGCAAAAGTATATAACTAGTATAATTTTTAATTATATGCTTTTTCTCCAAATACATATTTTCATTTAAGCACATAGCTCTTCCATTCAGATTTTAGATGTAATATACACCATAATCTCAATGTTCTTCATTCCTTACTTTGTAAAATAATCCCTCCACTGACTCCAAACACTTATGATGGAGACAGATGGGGTGTGATTCTTCAGGGGTCACATCACACTTTCAGGTATTCTGAACATGGCTCAGAGAACATAGGTTGGCTCTTTAGCTTACAAGTACAAGCTGATGATGAAGTATTGGGCAGATCCATCTGTAACAGAAGACTCCAAGCTGTCCTGATTAAAACTAAGATAGAGAAATAGGTAAAAGTTAAATGTGTTCAATTTAAGGGTAAATAATATAGTAAATAATAATTATTATATGATTATACACAAACCTATTTATTATTTTCCCCTTCTCTTACACTGAAAATTACAATTGGGGAGCAATTGTATGTTGAGGCTCAGTCTCCCTGTGACTGTGGGACATAAGGCTGTGACTCACCGATATAGTCTTCCAGTTCTCATGGCTTCTAATAGCTTCTCTCAAAAAAAATTCAGTGAAGTTGTTTCTCATTAACTCTATTGACATGAATCTCATCATTTTGTAGTATGATAAGTGTATAAACAGGTTGCTTCCACTTCTGTTTGAGCGAATATCCCATGATAACAATGCAATATGTGTAAATGACAACTATTTTATGATTTTTATGATTTTGTAGTTCTTTTAGTTTTTATTTCTATTTCAAATAAGCAAGGTTTCTGAGATTCCCATTTCTTCATGCAGATCATAGCAGAGCAGATACTCATTGCAGCAATTTCCCAAGTTTTCATTATGTATTTACAGTTCTTGAGGCCAGTTAGATGACATTCCATCTAAACTACTCCCAAGAGATACTCATGTTCCCAGGCCACCCCTGGTATTTAAGGGACATTTTTTCACCCTCTTTTTCCAAGCAAGCAACACTTTATATGGAATTTACATTTTATCTACATTTATCTACATTCTCGCAACATAATGTTTTTTCTCTCGCCCTTATCTTTCAAGACATATTCAAAGGTTAATATATGATTGACATGTCAGGAATCTATTTTAAGCATTTAGCAATAATCTGAATTAGTTAGATATTCCACTTTGTTAGCTGTTATCTGCTGCTCTGAGTAGTTTCTATTGGGACAAAATGCTTCTAGCAGCAATATTGCTTTCATCTGTAAAAGCCCCTGGAGAGTAGCAAAGATTAAACATGAAGTTCTGAGATAATTTAAGATTATTTACAACTGTTTAAATATCAGGTGCTCAGGGGATATTACATTAATTCACAATCGATAAAATGCAAGGAACTTGTGCTTATTTATTATATTTTTATTCCCTCTTTATCCAAAGTCTCCAAAAACTTTATGGAATTCTTATCTAGATACATTTACAAAAACTATGCAGTAAATGTGGTCAGGATTGTGATTGGGATCTCTCTTTCTTACTCTCTTATCTTTTTGTCTTGATCTCATTTATTGCCTACTTTTTTGGACATACAATTCCTAGTAGGATTTTTTTTTTTTAATGCTTTTAAGTCAGTGTTGACTCCTGGCAACTCCCTGTAGACTTCTTTGCAATGTTTTCAGAAATGGTTCTTCATTGCCTGCTCCTAAGACGAGGGGGGGCGGGGGAGACTGTCCCAAGTCACTCAACTTGCTTTGTGCCTAAGACAGTACTATATTTCCAGGAGACAGGACAGGATGAAAGTTTTTTATCTGAATGTATCTCTTAAGAAAGGATTGAATGATAGCCTCCTGAAAGATCTAAGAAACCAGCCCCTTCTAAAAAAAACCATTTACCACTGCCAGAACCCATCCACATGTCACCTCTCAGGAACCTTAACCCGCCAGGGATCTAAAACACAGATGACCGAACTCACATCCCCTCGGATCATGCTCACTTCCTTAGGAGCTGTTTCCAAATAACTGGGAAAAGATCTACCCTTGGAATTTCCATTGGATCAGTGTTCACACTGTTACCTTATTCTGAATAGATCTAAAGGCTAGGTCACATCACCCGATGGATGCAAAACGGATGTAAAAGGACACAGTGGACGGCCAAAAATCCAGGGGTGGCTCCATCCATTCTTATCCGCTCTCAAAAGGGGCAAAAATTTGCATAAACAGAATGGAAAAGAACGGACAGGGGAGGACGTATCATGGATGTAAAATGGATGCTCCATGGAAGCCTAACAGATGAAAGCAGATGGAAGTAGATGGCACATCCGCAGGGCTTCCAGGGGAGCATAGCAAAGTGCACGCATAGCGGACGGAACGGATGGGTAGCGGATGAAGCGGATGCAGAGTGGATGCATAGCGGATGACGCGGATGCATAGCGGATGCATAGCGGATGCAGAATGGATGCAGAGTGTAAACTGCGCATGCGGGGAGGATGCATTGCGTCAGCCCCACGGATATATAAGGAGGCAGCTCGCACGAGGCCAGCATTCAGAGGAAAGACCTGCTGCCAGACACATCTTCATCAGAGACTATGGTGAAGAAGAGGAAGCCTGTGCCATCTTCTGCCAGCCCTGGCAAGAGGGATAGATCCACCATCCCACCCCCTGGCGCTGACTCTGCTGCTGCTGCTGCTTCTTCTGCTGCTGGTGCTGCTGCTAGTGGTGCTTCTCCTGCTGCTGCTGCTGCTGGTGCTTCTCCTGCTGGTGGTGGTGGTGCTGCTTCTCCTGCTGCTTCTCCTGCTGCTGCTATGGTGGACCAGCCCCAAAGCCCTGAAAGCCCTGATGATGAAGGCCCTGCCAGAGGGAGGAAGAGGCAAGGCAAGGAGAAGGGAGAGAGAAAGCAGTACTCCATCGCAGAGGAGCATGAGGAGGAGGTGCTGGAGTGGCTGAGGGAGAACGAGTATATGTGGAGGAAGGGCCACAGGCTCTATCGAGACACCAAGTGGAAGCAGGCGGCTTGGAGACAGAAGGCACAGAGCCTGGGCTACACTGCTGATGTCCTCCTCACATGGTGGAAGCATATGCACTCCTGGTATGGAAAGCTGCACCTGAAGAAGTCTGGCCAGGCTGCGGTCAAGCTCACTGACCGGGAGAGCTATGTCATGGCAAAGTACAGCTTCCTGGAGGGTGAGGTCCGCCACCGAGGAGCAGCCCCTCTGTCTACCCTCACTCTCAGGCAGCCCACAGACAGCCAGTCCTCTTATGGCCAGGAGACAGTGACCGTGTCTGGACAGGTGTCCACAGAGCGCCCCGCGACAGAACCCCCCCGACAGCTGCACACCCTATGCCAGAGGACGTGGAGGATTCTCTCACACACATGGAACAAGAAGAAGCAGTGACCACGAGGGACCAACCCACCCCCACCCCCAGCTCCATCCCCACAGAAAGCAGGCAGAGAGGCAGACCGGAGGGACAGAGCCACACTGTCCTGCTGGAGATCAGGGACACCATCAAGACCAGCGCAGATCTCCTCACTCAGCTGGTACACTTCGAGATTCCATCCTCAAAGTGCAAGCCCTTCCTCACCTACGTGACCCAGAACCTCATGGACATGCCCAGGCCCCAGTACCAGGTGATGAAGGAGAGGATCACGGTGCTGCTGCACCACCCTCCAGGCCCAGCTAAACCTGCTCCCACCCACTCCAGGTCTGCTCTTCCACCCCAGACGATGTCACAGCCCTTCCAAGGCTTTCAACAGCCCCTCTCCTACCAAGGCTATGGCTACCAGGAGATCCAGCAGCACAGGCAGCCCTTCCCAGTCCAGGCACAGGTACATCGCACACCACAGGTGCCACTGATGCCACCGATACCACCGATGCCACAGATACCACAGATGCCACCGACACCATAGATGCCACCGATGCCATAAATGGCACCAACACCACAGATGTTTTCTCGCATGCCACAGACGCCTCACCTCACCCAGCTGAACACCAGACATCCCCACTACACTCCTTCCTCACCCCACAGCTTGGCTGGAGTACTGGTCTGAGGTGCCATTGGGGTGCCTGGCCCCGAGAGGACAACAGGAGATGGTGTGTTCAGGAAGTTTTCAGAAAGCTGGCTCAGCCCAGTGAGGTTGAGAGGCCCTTCATCCAGGACCTGGGATGTCAGGCACAGGACTGATGACAGATGTTCACAGCCTCAGAACATGGATGAAGGGCCTCTCAACCTCACTGGGCTGAGCCAGCTTTCTGAAAACTTCCTGAACACACCATCTCCTGTTGTCCTCTCGGGGCCAGGCACCCCAATGGCACCTCAGACCAGTACTCCAGCCACTGCCACCTCCACAGTCCCTGGACCCTTTACACCTGAGACCATGGACATGCCTCAGAGTGACCGAGAACATTGCCTGAGACTGAGTTGTTACCTGTTGACTTTATCATTGCTTGGGACACTTTTCTTGGTTCCTTTTGCTTTTTAAATAAAGTCCTACACTTTACTTAACTGTTATTAATAAATGTTATCTTTGCTTCACACACTTGGGTCATTTATTTTACTAAATAAAGTGTTGGTGGAAACTTTTAGAAAATGGTTAAGCCTTTGCATGCTTGTGGCATGGGCAGGGATACCTGTGGGATGGGTAATAGCTGTGGGATAGGCAGGGATACCTGTGGGATGGGTAACAACTGTGGGATGGGCAGGGATACCTGTGGGAAGGGTAATAGCTGTGGGATAGGCAGGGATACCTGTGGGAAGGGTAATAGCTGTGGGATGGGCAGGGTTACCTGTAGGAAGGGTAATAGCTGTGGGATGGGCAGGAATACCTGTGGGATGGGTAATAGCTGTGGGATAGATAAGCCTCCAGTGCAAGCATAGTGGGATTGTATGGTCCACCTTCCCAGGTGCCACATCTATGACCCTTTATTATCAATAACAATTTAATCATTGATCCACACATTTCAAAATAAACAAAACTCTTTATTAATGACCTATTCATTGTAGGGCCACTCAACATACATGGCACAATGTCACCAGTGTGATGAGACAGGCTCAAGGAAGCATCCATTAAGCATCTACCATCCTGTCTTGCAACTCCACTACTCCACTGCTTCAGGAGGTTGCGCTGCTTCTTCCTTTCACATGAAGCTCTGTTGGGGCCTGGTACATCCTGAGTGTCAATCAGGTTTTGCCCTTGCCTCCATTCCCCAGGCTCCATGTCCCCATTGCCTTGTTGGAGGTCCACCAGCCTGTTCTGCAAGACTGGGTAGCAGGTGCGCATGAGATTGTGCAGGGTGCAGCAAGCTTCCATGATCCTCCTCACGGTCTCTGGGTGATGCTGCATGGTGGTGAGAAGTACCTGGAACCTGTTGGCCAGGATGCCAAGGTGTTCTCCACCACCCGCCTTGCCCTGGACAGCCTGTAGTTGAAGATCCTCTCTTCACAGGTGAGGTATCTGGAAGTGTAGGGCTTCATGAGGTAGGTTCTGAGGGAGAAGGCGTCATCCCCCACGATGAAGTAGGGCACATCTTGTGTGTTGTTGGGTAGGGGGTCTGGATCTGGGAAGCCCATGATGAGGTTGTGTTCCAGCCCCTCCTTGAGGTCGCTGGAATTGTATACCTGGGCATCTGAAGATGACCCGTTGCCTGAAGCATCGATGTACATGAACTTGTAGTCAGCATTGACCATGGCGAAGAGGATGATGCTGAAGAAGCCCTTGTAGTTGAAATAATTGGAACCCGAGTTGGCTGGAGCTTTGCAGGCCACGTGCTTCCCATCTATGGCTCCAACGGTGTGGAGAAAGTTTCACCTCTGATACCACTGTTCTGCAACTTTCCTCCAGCCTTCTTCAGTGGTGGGGCACTGGAGGAGCTCCTCCAGGTATTTTTCGATGATGGCCTGCACCACTTCTCTGACCACAATGCTGATGGTGTTGTGTGGCACCCTCCAGGCATACTGCATATTTCTGTATGTGGTTCCAGAGGCCAGGTGGCGCAGAGTCAGTGGCACCTTGAGCCCAGGGTCCAGGCTGGGACAGAAGTTGGTGCTCTGCTTGGTCAACCTGGGTCTCAGATGCTCCACAACTTCGTCAAACATGGCTGGCGGCATCCTCATGAAGTTCTGGAATGCACGAGTGTCTTCGTTCCTGAGCTCCACCATCAGCTTGTCATACAGTCCAAACTCCGCTCTTCTCCCAATCCATCATCGGACCCAGACACTTCTTGGCCGCCTCCTTTTCTTCCCATAGAAAAGGTGAAAGAGCCTGAAGAGGGCTTGGTTCTGGTGTTGAATGATGGCGGCTACCAAAAGGAGTGTGCGATGATCCATGTTGGAGAAGAATGGATGCTGTTGAAGAGCAAAAGCAAGGCTGAAGAGGTCTGCACAGCAGGGCTGCTGGACTGAAAGTGAGATCCAGGTAAGTTCCTCCCCCTTTTTATAGGAAATATAGGTTTTCCGCTAGGTGTCCTTCCACATACTCCAGACATCCTCCAGACATCCTAAATATCCGAGATATGTCCCCTATATGAACATTTATTTCCATTTTAATGCTTTATATCTGAGCTGCATCCGCTTTCATCCTTTCTCCGTCCGTGCTACTAATGCTGTGTGTTTGTTCCGCGTCCGTTTCGCTTCCTCCCTGTGTCCATTTTCCTCTGGAGTGGATTTGAGTTGTGCGGATGTGCAGCAGATGCCTGGCGGATATAGAGGACGTGTAACAGATGACGACGGACATATAACGGATGTTCCCCGTATGCGTAGCAGATGTAGAATGGACACGTTGGATACTTCATCTGCTCAAAAAGTTTTGTGCAGCTCAAAACTTTTTGAGCGGATGAAATCACAGTAGACGGATGCTGGACAGATAGAGAATATGAAAAACGTACGCAGTGAGTACACAACAGATGCATCGTGTTTTCCACTGGATAGCAAACTTTTTTTAACATTTTACATCCTCTTTGCATCCGTTGGTGCAGTGTGACATGGGCTTAAGTGACTTTTTCTGCCTTAAAATCATCAAATTCCTCAGGACGCCCCTGCAAATGAACCTCTGAGTCCTATTTCCCAATGAGAAATCCAGTCACTCTAAAAACATCCCTCAGGCAATTATTTACAACTGCAGTTTGTGCAGTATTACTCTTTTATCACATGATGAGACTTTAACAGGAGCTCTCATCTGTGTTCCATTGAGCTTATTCTTCATCTTCCTCCACTGGCTCTCTTGTCATCTCTGGATCCACTGCTTTTCTCTCATTTCCTCCATAAACTGCAGAGAATGACAAGATTCACAAGATGAGAGAGGCTACTTGGGTGCAGTTCTGTCCAGGACCTTACTTACCTTCTTATTCCAGACAGCAACTGGTGTCTCTGCAGGACTGTACAGCAAATCCTGAGTTATAACCCCTATATCCTTCTGAAACCAGTCAGAGTCCATTAGTCACTGAGAGGAGACCAATCTTTTAGATCCTGTTTCCCTGCAGAGGGATACAGCTCTAGAGAAGCTCATAGCCACTAAACTGTGATCTGATCATGACAAGGGGACCAAAAACACGCCCACCAATTCTACACCCACCACTAATTTTAAACAAACAAATAAACAAACCAAAACAGACATTGAGTCAGACCTGGTATTCAGCAGATTCTGACCAGTTCTGGAGAACAGAAATTTTGAGTAGTTTTGATAACTAGCAAATATTACCTATGACTGGAGATTTTACAATATCCTTCCCTTGCCATACTCACCAAGCAGAGATGGTATTCAGCAGGTTCTGACCAGCTCTGGAGACCCAGTAGTGAAAATTTTGAGTAGTTCTGAGAACCGGCAAATACCACGTCTGACTGGAGATGTTACAGTATCCTTCCCCTGCCATGCCCACCAAGCCATGCCCACAGAACCGGTAGTGAAAAAAATTTGAATCCCACCACTGCATTCAGTGATTTACAATAGCTACAAAGAAACAAAAACTAAGCACATAAATTAAAGGGCCTGTCACATAGGCCGACGGATGCAAAACGTATGTAAAAAGGACACAGAGGATGAGCAAAAGTTCCATCCGTTGTTATCTGCTCTCAAAAGTGCCCCGAATTAGCATAAGCAGAGCGGACAACAACAGAAAGGAAAGGATGGGGGGAGGATATAGCCAGGATGTAAAGCAGATGCTCCACGGAAGCCGAGCAGATGAAAGCAGATGGAAGTGGATGGCACATCCGCAGGCTTCCGGGGGAGCATAGCGAAGCGGACGCAAAGCAGAAGGAGTGGATGCTGAGCGGATGCCTAGCGGATGACACGGATGCATCACGGAAGCCTAGCGGATGCCTAGCAGATGCCTAGCAGATGCCTAGCAGATGCAAAGCGTTCACTGCGCATGCGGGGAGGATGCATTGCATCAGTCCCACGGATATAAAGGGAAGCAGCTTGCAAGCAGGTCACCATTCAGAGGAAAGACCTGCTGCCAGACACATCTCCAGCCAAAAACCATGGGGAAGAAGAGGAAGCCTGTGCCATCTGCTGCCAGCCCTGGCAAGAAGGACAGGACCACCATCCCACCCCCTGGCGCTGACTCTGCTGCTGCTGCTTCTTGTTCTGCTGCTGGTGCTGCTGCTGGTGCTGCTGCTCGGGCTGACTCTTCTGATGCTAGGGCTTCTGCTGGTGCTGCTCCTGGTGCTGGTGCTTCTGCTGGTGCTTACTCTGCTGGCGCTGCTCCTAGTGCTGGTGCTTCTGCTGGTGCTTACTCTGCTGGCACTGCTCCTGGTCCTGCTGGTGCTGCTGGTGCTCCTGGTCCTGCTGGTGCTGCTGGTGCTCCTGGTCCTGCTGGTGCTCCTGGTCCTGCTGGTCCTGCTGGTGCTCCTGGTCCTGCTGGTGCTTCTGGTGCTTACTCTGCTGCTGCTGATCCTGGTCCTGCTAGTCCTGCTGGTGCTCCTGGTCCTGCTAGTGCTCCTGGTCCTGCCGGTCCTGCTTTTGCTGCTACTGTTGTTGTTGCTGCTGCTGCTGGTGGTGGTGTGGTGGAGCAGCCCCTAGAACCTCGAAGCCCCTCTGATGAGGGCCCAGATGGCCCTGCCAGAGTGAGGAAGAGGCATACGCGTGAATGGGAGAAGAGGCAATACTCCATCGAAGAGGAACATGAGGATGAGGTGTTCGAATGGCTGAGGGAGAACGAGTATCTATGGCGGAAGGGACACAAGCTCTATTGAGACACCAAAAGGAAGCAGGCTGCTTGAAGAGAGAAGGCAGAGAGCCTGGGTTACACTTCGGAGGTCCTCCTCGGCTGGTGGAAGACATGTACACTTGGTACAGGAAGCTGCACCTCAAGAAATCTGGCCAGGCCACGGTCAAGCTGACAGACCGGGAGACCTACGTGATGGCCAAGTACAGCTTCTTGGAGGGTGAGATCCGCCACCGAGGAGCAGCCCCTCTGACAACCCTCTCTCTCAGGAAGCCCACAGAGAGCCAATCCTCTTCTGGTCAAGAGTCAGCTCCTGTGTCCAGGCAGGTGTCTGTGGAGCATCCCATGACGGAGACCCCCCTGACAGCTGCACTCCCCGTGGCGGAGCGCATGGAGGACCCCCTGACACAGTGGAAGCAAGGAGAGGGCACTGCCACCAGAGACCAACCCACATCCACCCCCAGCTCCACCTCCACCGAAAGCAGGCAGAGAGCCAGACCGGAGGGCCAGAGCCACACTGTCCTGCTGGAGATCAGGGACACCATCAAAAGTAGCATAGATCTCCTCTCTCAGCTGGTACACACCGACATACCATCCTCAAACCGCAAGCCCTTCCTCACCTATGTCAACCAGACCCTCCTGGACATGTCCGAATCACAGTACCAGCTGATCAAGGACAGGATCTCCAGTCTTCTGCACAACCCTCCAGACCCAGCTGAACCTGCTCCCACCCAGTCCAGTTCTGCTCCTCCACCCCAGGTGTTGTCACTGCCCTTTCAAGGCTTTCAACAGGCCCTCACCTACCAAGGCTATGGCTACCAGGAGCTCCAGCAGCACAGGCAGCCCTTCCCAGTCCAGGCACAGATTCATTGTACGCCACCGGTGCCACTGACGCCACAGATGCCACCGACACCACAGATGCCACCGACGCCACAGATGCCACCGACTCCTCACCTCGCTCACCTGCAGACCAGACATCCCTATTACACTCCTCCTTCCTCCACCTCACAGCCAAGCCTGGCCTCAGAACATCTATCATCGGTCTTGGGACTGACACCCCATGTCCTGGAGGAAGGGGCTCTCAACATCACAGGACTGAGCCAGCTCTCTGAGAGCTTCCTCCACACACCATCCCCTGTTGTCCTTTCAGGGCCAGGCACCCCAATGGCGCCTCAGACCAGCACTCCAGCAGCAGCCACCTCCATAGCATCTGGACCCTTCACCCCTGAGACTATGGGCACGCCTCAGAGTGACAGAGAAGAGTGCCAGAGACTGGGTTGCTACCTGATGACTTTATCTTTGCTTGGGACACTTGGGTCATTTTCTTTTACAGTTTGTTATTAATAAAGATTATCTTTGCTTCACACACTTGGTTCAGTTCTTTTTGTCAATAAAGTGTTGGTGGAAACTTTTAGAAATGGTTTAAGCCTTTGCATGCTTGTGGGATGGGTAAGGATAGCAGTGGGATGGGCAGGGATACCTGTGGTATGGGTAATAGCTGTGGGATACATAAACCTTCAGTGCAAGCATAGTGGGATTGTATGGTCCACCCTCCCAGCTGCCAGACATTTGGCCCTTTATTATCAATAACAATGTTATCATTGATTCACACATGTCAACATAAACACAACTCTTTATTAAATGCCCTGTTCATTGTAGGCCCACCCAACATACATGGCACAATCTCATCAGTGTGATGAGACAAGGAAGCTCAAGGAAGCATGCATTAAGCATCTATCATCCTGTCTTGCCACTCCACTGCTCCAGCTGGGGAGTTGCACCAGTGTTTCAGGAGGTTGCGCTGCTTCTTCCCTTCACGTGAAGATCTGTTGGGGCCACATCCACAGTATCTACCAGGTTTCGCCCTTGCCTCCATTCACCAGGCTTCATGTCCCCATTGCCTTGTTGGAGGTCCAAGAGCCTGTTCTTCAACACTGGGTAGTGGGTGCGCATGAGATTGTGCAGGATGTAGCAAGCTTCCACGACACTCCTCATGGTCTGTGGGCGATGCTGCATGGTGGTGAAAAGGACCTGGAACCTGTTGGCCAGGATACCAAAGGCGTTCTCCACCACTCGCCTTGCCCTGGACAGCCTGTAGTTGAAGATCCTCTCTTCACGGGTGAGGCATCTGGAAGTGTAGGGCTTCATGAGGTAGGTTCTGAGGGAGAAGGCGTCATCCCCCACGATGAAGTAGGGCACATCTTGTGTGTCGTTGGGCAGGGGTTCTGGATCTGGGAAGCCCATGATGAGGTTGTGTTCCAGCCCCTCCTTGAGGTGACTGGCGTTGTATACCTGGGCATCTGAAGATGACCCGTTGCCTGAAGCATCGATGTACATGAACTTGTAGTCAGCATCGACCATGGCGAAGAGGATGATGCTGAAGAAGCTCTTGTAGTTGTGATTAGTGGACCCTGACTTGGGTGGAGCTTTGCAGGCCACGTGCTTCCCATCTATGGCTCCAACGGTGTGGGGGAAGTTCCACTTCTGATACCACTACTCTGCAACTTTCTTCCATCCTTCTTCAGTGGAGGGGCACTGGAGGAGCTCCTCCAGGTATTCTTCGATGATGGCCTGCACCACTTCTCTGACCACAATGCTGATGGTGTTGTGTGGCACCCTCCAGCCGTACTGCATGCTCCTGTAGGTGGTCCCTGAGGCCAGGTGGCTCAGAATGAGTGCCACCTTGAGCCCAGTGTCCAGGCTGGGCCGGAAGTTGGTGCTCTGCTTGGTCAGCCTGGGTCTCAGCCACTCCACAACTTCGTCAAACATGGCTGGTGGCATCCTCATGAAGTTCTGGAATGCACGAGGGCCTTCGTTCCTCCACTCCACCATCAGCTTGTTATACTGTCCATACTCTGCTCTTCTCGCGATCCATCTTCGGACCCAGACACTTCTTGGACACCTCCTTTTCTTTGCGTAGAACAGGTGAAAGAGCCTGTAGATGGCTTTGCACTGTTGTAGAATGATGGTGGCTACCAAAAGTAGTGTGGGACGATCCATGGTGGAGATGACTGGATACTGTGGAAGAGCAAGAGCCAGATGAAGGCTGAAGAGGTCTGCACCACAGGGCTGCTGGACTGAAAGTGAGATCCAGGTGAGTTCCTCCCCCTTTTTATAGGAAATATAGGTTTTCCTCTAGGTGTCCTTTTGCATCCTCTAAGCATCCTGCAGACATCCTAAATATCCGAGATACATCCCCTATGCGAACGTTTTTTCTGTTTTAATGCTTTGTATCCGAGCTGCATCCATTTTCGTCCTTTCTCCGTCCGTGCTACTAATGCTGCATGTCCATTCCACGTCCTTTTCGCTTCCTCCCTGTGACCATTTTCCGCTGGAGCGGATGTGAGTTGCGTGGATGCGCAGCGGATGCCTAGCGGATATAGCGGATGCGTAACGGATGATGACGGACGTATAACATATGTTCCCCATATGCGTAATGGATGTATAATGGACACGTTGGACATTTCATCCGCTCAAAAAGTTTTGTGCAGCTCAAAACTTTTTGAGTGGATGAAATCACAGTAGACGGATGCTGGACAGATAGAGAGTATGAAAAATGTATGCAGTGAGTACACAACGGATGCATCGCGTTAACCAACGGATGGCAAGTGTTTCTCTCCATTTTACATCCTCTTTCCATCCGTTGGTGCTATGTGTCAGGGGCTTAAAATACAATAAGAACTGAAACAAAAAACAACAAAACAATATAAATAAATCAAATAGTTCTGGCAATCAATTAATTGCTATAAATTGTCAAAAATAACGCAATATTCAATATTTTTCAGAAAACTCCAGACAGAACAGTAACTGGTGCCCCAGCTGAAGTCAGGCAAGTTCTTCTCTCTTACCAAGGTGTCTACCATATTTCAACAAAACAAGCACTTTTAGCTATTCTAAGCAAAAATGAGTATTTTAATTTTACAGATGAGCAATTTTTTTATCAGAAGCAATATAACTGGGGGGAAATGGCATGTTAAGAAAGTTGTATATCTCCAGAATGAGAATATATGGATGAGTGAGCTTTTTTTGGCATTGAACACTTGAATGATAATGGCACACTTTGCATGGTAATCTTTTATGATTATTTATGTACTTCTTTCATGCCATTGCAATGCTCTATAAATGAAGAATTATAAGGCTGAATGAGTTGCTTGTATTCTAATGAAAGAATATAGCAAAACAAGGGCTAATTTCATATTTTTAAAAATATATTTTAATATATATTCAATATAATTAAAAATTAACATTTTTCTTAGCTGAAAAACAAGTGTAATCTCTAGCTCTTTCTTAAATATTACTTCAATTTTTCAAATGAAGAAAAAGAATATAATGATATTTTAATTTTTTAGTCCCATTGATCGGGAAGTCTGTTATTATTTATTTTCTGCTGCTTCAATTTCACAAGACAATAAAAGGCATTGTTTCTGCAAAATAGTTGTTTCTTACAGAGATAAAGAACCCAGAGGCATTCCTGAGAGTAAAGACAATGCTGGAGACAAGCACTTTGGTGCATACCAGCTTCCAATTTATGTATTTTAAATTAATATTTTAAAAAAGAATACTAAGGGGAATTGGAATCTTCTGAGCCTGAAGAGCTGGGTTTATAAGCACATCTGTATCTATGTGTGCTATCCTGAAGACCTCATGTACAGAATTATAGGGATATTAATTAGGAAAGGAGGATACTTTAGCAAACACAAAGAAGCGGGGGGGAGGGGGGAGAATAACATTTGTGTTCTATCTTTCTCTTAGAATAATAGACTGTGCCACAGAACCATCCACTCAAATGTACACTCCTCTTGCTGCACTATTGTGGCTATTGTCTTTTACAACTGAACCCATTCTTCTTAAGTTCCATTTTTGGCAAGCAACAGTCACAACTGTGCAATGACACTTGGATATATATTGACATACCATATCTATCCATTAATTGATGTTATATGGGAAACAATATAAAGGCTTGTAAGCAAGGGTGGGATTCAAATTTTTTAACAACCAGTTCTGTGGGCTTGGCTTAGTTGGTGGGCATAGCTTGGTGGTCATGTCACTGGGTGGATATGGCTTGGTGGTCATGTTACTGGCTAGGCATGGACAATTCAACATCACTCACATCGAGGCATGCATCTCCTCACCTGACCTCTTGTGATTGTGGGGATGTGGCAACAGTCATAAGTGTGAAAAACAGTCATAAGTCACTTTTTTCATAAGTCACCTTTATAACTTTGAAATGTCACTCCACACAAGCAAAGTACCAGCAAAGGAGGAAAAAAATCTCCAGAGAAGTTCCAGAGACAGGAAGTCTAATCTTGCCAAGAATGTACTAAGATTAACAGAGAGGCAGTTTCTGTAAGCAACACCAGAATGTTTTCTTCCTGCCTTCCTTACAGGTTTAGACCAGTAATTTCTTCTAACAACTGGTTCTCTGAACTGCTTAGAATGTTTACAACTGGTTCTAGCGAATAGGTGCGAACTGGTAGAATCCTACCCCTGCTTGTAAGGTATATTAAATAATATTTTATGTTTATTCATGTATTTTAAATAAACTTTTTTTAAAAAAAGAGCTACAAAAGGGAATAGGAAGCATGAAAAACTGCGTCTGTAAACACATCTGTAACTATGTGTACCATTCTGAAGAGTGACTGGACAATGATTTTATTTTTGGCAAACTAGCCAAAATGTGCAAAAACTAGCAGACAGGATTCCCTTTATAAACCAGTGATATATTTATATTATATAACTATTATATAAATTTCAGACACCATTAACTCTAGCTCTTTAGAAAGCTCTGCCCACAGCAGTCTTGGAGGGCTGGTATAAAAGAAGTCCCATATGAGCTGACACTGAGACCATATGTGCCATTGGAACCACAGCTCATCTCCTGCTGTATTGCATTCTCAATAAAAATTCACAGACTTGTTTTATAATACCTCATTTGGCAAACTATCCTGGAAATTCGGATTTCTTTTATATAAAATTATTCTTATTGGATTAGTATGATACAGTTGCTTTGAACATAGCTATATTATGCTGTATTATGTGTAAAATTAGGTAGGCCCTGGTGACCATTGATGATTTCACCATCATTTGTAATACATTAGTGTGTCCTATCCTGTCCTTTCTCTTTTATTTCATTCAAGATTTAACTTTTATTCTGGTCTGTGATTATAATAAAAACTGATTGATTGATCAGTTAGCAAAACCTAACTGCTATTTAGCAGTGGCAATGGGGATGTGATATGTGGCCCTGGTACACATAAAGCTGATAGCCTAATTTATACCTCTATCTTACTAAACAGTGTTATATAAACACCTTGTTTGCCAAGTACATGATGTACAGCAGGTGTAAATTTTCATGGACCCGTTTGATAAGACTATGACACAGAAGATTTTGATGTGTAAGAGGAATATATAATGAATAGGTTATTGTGCATTATAAATTTGCTGAAGATAGTTGAAAATACAAATGGTTTGGAAGTTCAAGTACTGAAAGTCAGGAGACTACCATAGCAAGAAAATAACAATAAAATAAATAAATAAAAAGTCATAGACAAATCAATACAGAGTTTGCGTTTAAGGGACTGTGTTTTGAGCATGTTACACAAAGACTGGTGTTTTTTGCCTTTATTGGGAGAGGTGGAAGTAAATAGAAAAAAATAAAGTTGATGAAAAGCAAGTTGGATGGAGTCAATTATAGTGCCAAAACATACTATGGCACCTTTGAAAAATCTGAAGGATCAGATTGAGAACAAAATATTCTAGGGAAAATCTATTTGGTCACGAAAAATGACATTGACTCAAATAAAAATAATTAATGATAATTGAAACACTTCTAAATTAAATCTTTGATAAATTGATGGCCTTTGAAATGTCTATAGTTCTGAATATAATTTTTTTAGAAGTAAAATAAACAATTCAGCTATATTGGCAATTGAGAATAAATAATACTTTATAAGAAATATGGAATAACGACCTAAATCATTAAATCCTAAAAAAAATCAGTACCATCAAGGTGATCTTCAGATTCATTACTTTTTCAGATTATATCAGATGTGGGCTATATAATTAAAAATATAAGAAAGGTGGGCTATATAATTTCTTATGTTGTAGATGCAATAAAGTAGAAGGTATAAAATCCAATTTAGATTTACTTATTATATTTTGATTGGATGTATTTAGTATCATTAATAAGTACATAGCAAAGGATATCATCATGCTGTTTAAGTATATTCCTATAATGTGGATCTTTTCCATTGATAAATAACTGTAGATTGCTTACTGAAGGTTTTCAGAAAAACATTAGAAAATGATCCTATTAGTTCCTGGAAAGATACAAATATGAAAGGCTGCTTAAGAAAACATGCATACTCTCTAAAGCCCATGTCACACTGGCCAACGGATGCAAAAAGGACACAGCGGACGAGCAAAATGTTCCATCCGTTGTTATCCGCTCTCAAAAGGGGCAAAAATTTGCATAACCGGAGCGGATAACACGGACGTGGGGAGGATGCAGGGCAGATGCAAAGAGGATGCGGAATGGAAGCCCAGCAGATGGAAGCGGATGAGAGTGGATGCCGCATCCGCTAGGCTTCCGGGGGGGCTCAGCAAAGCAGATGTGGAACGGATACAGTGGATGCAGAGCGGATGCACAGCGGTTGAAGCGGATGCACAGCGGAAGCGGAACAGATGCCAAGCGTTAATTGCACATGCGGGGGGGATGCATTGCGTAAGCCCCCCGGATATAAAGGGAAGCAGCTCGCACGTGGCCAGCATTCTGAGGAAAGACCTGCTGCTGGACACTTCGAGTTCCTTGCCTGCCCTGCTTGCATGCCTGCCTGCCAGCCTTGCTGCCAGCCTGCCTTCCAGCCAGCCTTGGTGCCTGCCTGCCTGCCTCCCTTCCTCCCAGCCTACCTGCCAGGCTTCCTGCCAGGCTTCCTGCCAGGCTTCCTGCCAGCCTTCCTGCCAGCCTTCCTGCCATCTACCTGCCAGCCTACCTGCAAGGCTTCCTGCCAGCCTTGGTGCCTGCCTGCCAGGCTTCGTGCCTGGCTTCATGCCTGGCTTCCTGCCAGCCTTTCTGCCAGCCTTCCTGCCAGCCTTGGTGCCTGCCAGCCTCCCTGCCAGCCAGCAACCCCACAACCATGGGGAGGAAGCAAAAGCCTCAGCAGCCTGCCGCCATCCCTGGCAAGAGGGCCAGGGCCAACCTCCCGCCCCCTGCCCCTGACTCTGCTTCTGCTGGGGCTTCTGCTGAAGCTGCTCCTGGCGGTGGTGCTTCTGCTGGTGCATACTCTGTTGAAGCTGCTCCTGGTCCTGCTCGTCCTGCTCGTGCTCCTGGACTTGCTCGTCATGCTCGTGCTCCTGGGCTTGCTGGCCCTGCTGGTGCTTACTCTACTGCTGCTGATCCTGGTCCTGCTGGTCCTGCTGCTGCTGATCCTGCTGTTGCTGCCACTGCTGCTGCTGCTGATGGTGATGATCCTGCTGCTGCTGCTGATGATGATGATGATGATTATGATCCTGCTGGTGCTGCTGCTGCTGCTGGTGGTGTGGAGGAGCAGCCCCTACTACCTGGGAGCCCCTCTGATGAGGGCCCTCTGGTCCTGCCAAAGGGAGGAAGAGGTGTATGTGACAACGGGAGAGGAGGCAATACTATATTGAGGAGGCGCACGAGGATGAGGTGCTGGAGTGGCTGAGAGAGAACGACTATCTGTGGCGGAAGGGACACCGGCTGTACAGGGAAACCAAAAGGAAGCAGGCTGCTTGGTAGAGAGAGGACGGAGAGTATGGGTTACACTTCGGAGATGCTCCTCGGCTCCTGGAAGCACATGCACACCTGGTACGGGAAGCTGCACCTGAAGAAATCTGGCCAGGCCACTGTGAAGCTGACGGGCAGAGAGACCTACGTCATGGCCAGGTGCAGCTTCCTGGAGGGTGAGGTCCACCACCGAGGTGCACCACCAGCCCCTCTCACGACCCTCTCTCTCCGGCAGCCTGCTGAGAGCCAGTCCTCTTCCGGCCGAGAGTCAGTCCCTGTCTCCAGACAGGTTTTTGTGGAGCGTGCCATGGTGGAGAACCCGCGGTGTGGTAAGCATGGTGGAGTGTGTGGAGGACTCCCTGGTGCGGTGGGAGAAAGAAGACATCGAGTCCACCACAGTCCTAACTGCATCCACCCCCCCAGCTCCGCCTCCGCAGAAAGGCAGAGATCCGGACAGCAGGAGGGGCAGAGCCACATAGTCCTGCTGGAGATCAGGGACACCATCTGCACCAGCATAGATCTCCTCTCTCAGCTGGTCCACACCGACTCCTCTTCCTCCAACTGCAAGCCCTTCCTCACCTATGTCAACCAAACCCTCAAGGAAATGGCGGATCCACAGTACCAGCTGGTGAAGGACTGGATCACCGAGCTGCTTCACAACCCTCCAGAGGAACCTGCTCCCACCCAGTCCAGGTCTGCTCTTCCACCCCAGGTGATGTCCCTCCCATTCCAAGGCTTCCCACAGGCCCTCACCTACCAGGGCTACGGCTACCAGGAGGTTCAGCAGCAAAGGCAGCAGCCCTTCCCAGTCCAGGCACAGAGTCATCGGGCGACACTGTTGCCACCGGTTCCACTGATGCCACCGATGCCACCCACAACAATGATGCCACCGACGACAGTGATGCCACCCATGCCAATGATGCCACCCATGACACTCCTTACCCAGCTGCAGAGCAGACAGCCCCACTACACTGCTCCTTCCTCCACCCCACAGCCAAACCCGGCCTCAGTACATCTGTCATCAGTACTGGGGCTGACACCCCATGGCATGGAGGAAGGACCTCTCAGCATCACAGGGCTGAGCCAGCGGTCCAACACCTTCCTCAACACACCATCCCCTGTTGTCCTCTCGGGGCCAGGCACTCCAGCACCACCCACCACCACAGCACCTGGACCCTTCACCCCTGAGACTGGGCACACCTCCGAGTGACCGATAAGAGTGCCAGAGTCCAGGTAGCTGGCTACCTGTGGACTTTATTTGGACACTTGACTTGGGTCATTTTTCTGTTACAGCTTATTGTTCAATAAAGTTTATCTTTGATTCACACACTTGCTTCATTTCTTTTTTTCAATAAAGTCTTGGTGGAAACTTTTAGAAATGGTTTAAGCCTTTGCATGCTTGTGGGATGGGTTAAGATAGCAGTGGGGTGGGCAGGGATACCTGTGGAATGAGCAGGGATACCTTTGGGATGGCTAATAGCTGTGGGATAGATAAACCTCCAGTGCAAGCATAGTGGGACTGTATGGTCTACCCTCCCAGGTGTCACACCTAGGGCCCTTCATTATCAATAACAATGTAAGCATTGATCCACACATGGCAACACAAACACAAGACTTTATTAAACGCCCTGTTCATTGTAGGCCCACCCAACATACATGGCCCAATCTCATCTGTGTGATGAGACAGGCTGAAGGAAGCATCCATTAAGCATCTACCATCCTGTCTTGCCACTCCACTGCTCCAGCTGGGGAGTTGCACCAGTGTTTCAGGAGGTTGCGCTGCTTCTTCCCTTCCCCTGAGGCTCTGTTGGGGCCTTGCACATCCTGAGTGTCGATCAGGTTTCACCCTTGCCTCCATTCCCCAGGCTCCATGTCCCAATTGCCTTGTTGATGGTCCACGAGCCTGTTCTGCAAGACTGGGTAGCGGATGCGCATGAGATTGTGCAGGATGCAGCAAGCTTCCACGATCCTCCTCACTGTCTCTGGGCGATGCTGCATGGTGGTGAGAAGTACCTGGAACCTGTTGGCTAGGATGCCAAAGGCACCACCCGCCTTGCCCTGGACAGCCTGTAGTTGAAGATCCTCTCTTCACGGGTGAGGCATCTGGAGGTGTAGGGCTTCATGAGGTGGGTTCTGAGGGAGAAGGCGTCATCCCCCATGATGAAGTAGGGCACATCTTGCGTGTCGTTGGGCAGGGGGTCTGGATCTGGGAAGCCCACAATGAGATTGCCTTCCAACTCCTCCTTGAGGTGACTGGCGTTGTATACCTGGGCATCTGAAGATGAGCCGTAGCCTGAAGCATCAACGTACATGAACTTGTAGTCAGCATCGACCATGGCGAAGAGGACGATGCTGAAGAAGCCCTTGTAGTTGAAATAAGTGGACCCTGACTTGGCTGGAGCTTTGCAGGCCACGTGCTTCCCATCTATGGCTCCAACGGTGTGGGGGAAGTTTCACCTCTGATACCACTGCTCTGCAACTTTCTTCCATCCTTCTTCAGTGGAGGGGCACTGGAGGAGCTCCTCCATGTATTCTTCGATGATGGCCTGCACCACTTCTCTGACCACAATGCTGATGTTGTTGTGTTGCACCCTCCAGCCGTACTGCATGCTTTTGTAAGTGGTACCTGAGGCCAGGTGGCTCAGAGTGAGTGCCACCTTGAGCCCAGGTTCCAGGCTGGGCCGGAAGTTGGTGTTTGCCTTGGTCAACCTGGGTGTCAGGCAGTGCACAACTTTGTCAAACATGGCTGGAGGCATCCTCATGAAGTTCTGGAACGCCTGAGTGTCTTTGTTCCTGAGCTCCACCATCAGCTTGTTGTACAGCCTGTACTCTGCTCTTCTCCCGATCCATCTTCGTACCCAGACGCTTCTTGGCTGCCTCTTTTTCTTCCCGTAGTAGAGTTCACAGAGCCTGTAGATGCCTTCGTACTGTTGCAGAAGGATGGCGACTGCCAAAAGGACTGTGTTACGATCCACGGTGGACATGACTGGATGCTGTGGAAGAGGAAGAGTCAGATGAAGGCTGCAGAGGTCTGCACAGGTGGGCTGCTGGTCTGAAAGTGAGATGTAAATGAGTTGCTTCCCCTTTTTATAGGCAGTATAGGTGTCCCTTTGCATCCTCTATGCATCCTCTAGACATCCTCTAGACATCTTTAATATCCGAGATAGGTCCCCTCTGCGAACGTTTTTTCCGTTTTAAAAGCTTTGTTTCCATGCTGCATCCGTTCTGCATCCGTTCTGCATCCATTCTGCATCTGTTCCACTTCCTCCCTGCATCCGAGCAGATGCGAGTTGCGCGGATACGGAACGGATGCCTAGCGGATATAGCGGATGCGTAATGGATGCGTAACGGAAGCGTAGCGGATGCGTAGCAGATGCAGAACAGACGAACTGGATACATTATATTCTCTGAACAAGATCAAGTTTATATAAGTCTATCTTCCCTTGATGAAAGTTATGATAACTACGTAACTTCACTTGAAATTTTGCCAAAGCAAAATTTAACATTAACAGATATAACTGGCAGATTGATTGAAGAGGCCAGAAGAAGGCATGAAAGAGATGAATTAAGGAGGGAGCAA
>BLBF01000040.1:36754996-36772604 GCA_015471245.1 Laticauda colubrina
AGAGAGAGAGAGCAAGCCGTAGTCTTGCTACTTTTATATTGTTTTCTTAACCACTCCTTTAATTGCTATTTCACAGTTAAAGCTGCATACACTCTAACATACACTAACTATGATTCATAGTTATTATTTCACCTAAACCAGTTAGGGTAAACAATGTTATCCCTAACACACATTGTAAAACTAATTGATTTTTTTGGTAATACAATTAACTGAAGCTTAAATGTAATTTTATCTTTTGCATTTTAATATAAAGGTATTAATATTTTATTGTTATGCTTATACAGTTTATTCAGTTTTTCCATTCTTAATGTGAAATAGCGTTTGGATATCATAAAAGTATATTCATAATCCTCAATGGTTTTCATGAAAACAATTTCAACATTTCAAATCTTTTCCCATTTTTTTTCATTTAGATGTTGTGTCCAAGTGTGAATAGTTTACAACATTAGATATATTTCCGTTTTGATGTAATACTCAAACTCAGATTAACACTACTGAAAAAGTTATATGTACATTGCATGCATATTACAAAACCTGATAAAAACAATTGATACTGAAACCAAAGGATAGCATCTTTCATTTTGAGAAGGAAGAAAAAAGTATTTGCACTGTTAGGTATCTGTTTCATTCATTATATGTGTCCTATTTCAGCTATGAAAAAGTGGGAAATAGTATAAAAAAATGGAAAGGGCATATTTTAGGGTTATGTTAGCAGCATGACAGACATCCTTTGTTTCTTTTTGGTTCAGATCTTACCTTGCTCTCTTAGAGAAAAGAAAGCTAATAAATCATCTTTCCAGGTGTTTCATTGCACATTACTACCTCTTAATGAAAATCTAGTGACAATGATGGATCTAGAGTACCAACTGCAAACTGCTTCAGGACAGGCAGGATACCACTCAGCTGGACAGATGCACTACTAAAACCAGTATTGTCTGAACTGAATCTTAAGTTTATTAGACTTCAACTGGTCAATTACCCTGTTCAAGCCCTGGTTCAGAACATGAACCATCTCACCTGATTAGGTATAATAGAGAGGTAGAGTAGGGTGTTACTTTCATATTGATGGCATCTCAGCTTAATATCTGAATGATCTCCCCAAACAGTTTCATGTAGATGTTAAAGAATAAAATAGAATCCTGAAGAACTGCATAACTCAACAACCATGAGGCAGAAGAGTTGCTCCTCTATGGCACCCTCTGGAAATAAACATCCAAGTAAGAGTGAAATTACCATAGTACAGTGACTCTACAGTTCAACTTTGGCAACTTGTCCAGGAGGATATCATGGTTGATGGCACTAAAAAATGCTGAGAAGTCCAGGACAACCAAAAGGGTCACACTCCACCTAATTTTTTCTTAGCACAAGTCTTCCTATGGGTGGTCAATGCAGTTTCTGTTTCATAGCCAGACCTGAAGATTAGATTGAAACTAATCTAGATTAAATCTGAGAGATAGAATAATGCTTTAATTCAGCAAGGAAAAAACATTCTCAGGTTTCTTTGTATAGCTTATGAAAAGACCATGAACTAGATACTTTTGATCAGGCAGACAATTATAGCAGCAAAAACAGTTGAGAGCACCTGAAGGGATTCTAATTTTGCAGGACATGTTAAGCCACTAGATGGCATCAAAAATATAATATTTACTTTGCCTCTTTGCTGCTGTCTAGTGGTCAACACTACTTTTGAAGTCCAAGTCTGATTGCTTCACAGTGAACTAAAAGCTAATCAGCTGAGCTTGGTTTACACAATATACTAAATTATAGAAACCTTATTAAGAGTTTACATTAACCAGGCTTAGCATGTTGTGCAAATTTTGTTTTTTATCTGCATTGCAGTTCACTGCATTGCAGAAATACAGCTAGTTAATTAACTGTACAGGAAAATAAGTTCCTGTGTTTTGTTTAATTTGTATCCAGTGGAAGATCGGGAATGGAAAGTCAACTAAGGTTGCTTTTTAAAAGGTGCATTAAAATAGCTGTCCAAGGTTTCAAGCAATTCATAGTTAAATTTGATTTTTAGTGGATGCATGTACATATTTCTACAAAACACTAAAGGAGAAAATATCAGACCAAACTAAACTTATATATGCAGGACAATAGTTTCTAATTTTTTGGAATAGTTTCTAATTTTGTGAAGCTTATTATTTTGTGTATATACCAAATAACATCACTTTAATTCCTGTCAAAAACAATTTAATAGATATATTTGTTTTTAGAGGTATATAAATAGTTACACAACCCCCTTTAGAATAGATTAATTAGATGCTTTGTTAAAGGGCTTTATCACAAAGCTTATATTAGCATGATAGGAATCACAGGCTGCTGTGAAAAAGTATTAAAACTCCATTAAATCTTGTGAATGCTGGTGAAACAAATAAAAATATATTGAATCTGGTATTTTGTTCCCTCACCTAGACAACTGTGAGTGTAGTTTAGTTATGTAAGAGCTGAAAAAACATTGATAGAGAACTTTTGATAAATTTGTACAGATGAGTATCCTTATTCCCTAATATTTCCCCACTGTCATCAGAAATATATACAGAAGATTAGAATTAATACAAATGTTTTAGGCTGCCAATACTAGTTGTCAATAAATGAGTCTTGAAATACTGTAGCTAAAAGAGCAATTTTTTTTCTCTTGCTTCAGAGGACAGGATAAAATATATTGTACAGTACACTACTAAGCAATAGACTAGAAAGGATGGCAGATGCTGCTATGCTGGCAAGAAGAAAACTTAGGAGTACTCCCAAAGAAAGGAGAAAGTGCAAGCCAAAATTATTCCAGATACCATTGGGTGTTGAAAACTTGCTTTTGATTCCAGGAGAAACTGATGAAAAGCTCTTGCAGTGGTGATTCAAGAGAAGATGTAGTGAAACAAGTTAGTTCATCATAAATTTCCTAAGAGAAAGCTCACTTGGTCACCCAACAGAAGAAAAAAAATAACCTGAGACAGTTAGAAAGCCTGTTAATATAATTATCCTTTACAAGTATATTTAATAATAAGTACTAATTCAGAGCTGTGCTTTCAAACTCTGGCAGGCCAGAGTTAAAACAATTAATTAAAACAAATCTTAGAACTTCTGATCAAAATGGAAAGCTTGAGGGGAAAATAATTGGCTAAGTTTGAATAATTTTCCTTAGATCTTACAGATCACCATTAAAAAAAACCCAATAAGAGTATAGTAGCAGCAGTGCATATACACCTTGAAGCCATCCTCTAAGTTGAGGCTATACTGTGGTTCTGTTTTAGGAGAGTGAAAGACTTAGCTTTTAAAACCTTGCTTGATCATAAATCAAACTTGTTTGTTACCACTCGCTGTTGTTTATTTTTAAAAAGAGGAGGAAGGGATGGTAGCACCTAAGTTATTTTACAAGCCTGAAACTGAAAGTTATGTGTTTAATTTTTCTTTTCAATTCAATAAAGGGAAAAACAATCACAAAGAAAGTGTCCTGCAATCCTATCAATTCCTTATGACAGTCCCAAATGGAGCAAATGGCCTTTCATATCTAAGGGTGAATTTCAACTGTAGTACCAAAGGTGCTTTTTCCATAGACATTTCAAGGGTAGATTTCAACCAAGGCCTAAAATGATGCATGTTAAATTTTATAAGAGATATGCAGAGATTTTCTAGTGCTCACTGCTGGAGGTGGCTGATGGGGTAAGAAGACTCCATCCTTGTTCTGCCCATCTCTTAGTTCATTTAGTTTTGGTTTTAGTACAGTTTTTAACAGTATTTTAATTTGTGCAGTTATAATGTTTAATATTTTAATTATTTTTATTGGTTTTATAGCTTTTAAGCCAACCCTAGTCACCCTTGTAGGGGAGAAGGACAGCATAACCATTTAATAAAGAATAATATTAATCTGGTTCACTTGTGGGATGCATCCAAAGCTCTGGAAAGGATCTGCTCTCAAATTCTCTGGAATGATCTATAGATCCCTAAATGATATATACCATAAAGGACCTGTAAATTTTGATTTTATTATTATAATAGTGAACATAATCGTTATGAATAGATCCTATGGGATTTTCTAGCTATAATGCCCTAGTTCACTGATCTCAGGTAATATCTATCTGGGATTAGATGGGTGAGGAAATTCCGCTTATCACTTTGCCTCAGATAGTAAAATATTTTCTGCTTAGAGAAGAAGACAGCAATAAGTAAGACCATCGCAGGCCAATTCTCTCAGATTTTATTAAGCCACGAAAATTTGAAAAAGAATGTAGAAATCATTTCAGATTCCTTGGCCTTACAGTTCTCAAAGCTGAAATACAAGATTTGCAAGTTAATCAGACAAACGCTGCATTTCCTAGCATGAAAATTAATCTCCAGATGATTCTCATCTATTTTATGCTTTAAAGAGTCCAATAAATTTCAATAAACTATATTTCATTTTATTGCTTTTTTTGAAACATGAATTGTGTCCTTAAGGAAAATGAAAATTTAATGTCTCTTCTACAAGAACACTTGGTTTTATTAGAAACTGCTGTTTCACTGCCCATCATATTAATATATTTAAGGCTGTGTATTTTAGGAATTGAAAAGCAAGATTCTCTGCACTGTACAAGATAACGTAAGACATTAAGGACAATGAATTATTTTTTTTAAAAAAAGTTGCAATCATTTCTGGTGCTTCGTATAGTGACATATGACCGTAAGATGTGACATACTTTAGCATAACTACTTGTGCCATGCAAATAGGCTAACTCTACACAGGATTATATTACTTACTTTGAGGGGCTGCCAAAGGGAAGAAGGAGTCAAGCTATTTTCTAAAGCTCCTGTAGGCCAGACAAGGAATAATGGATGGAAACTGAACAAAGAGAGATTTAACCTGGAAACAAGGAGAAACTTTCTGACAGTGAGAACAATCAACCAATGGAACAGCTTGCCCTCAGAAGTTGTCGGAGCGCCATCACTTGAGAATTTCAAGCAGAGATTGGACTTCCATTTGTCAGAAATGGTGTAGGGAGGTTGGACTAGTTGACCTTCAAGGTCCCTTCGAACTCTGATTATCTGTATCTGTCACACAAATGAATCTAACAAGAAAACCACTGTTAGAGATAACATTGTTTACCCTAACTGGTTTAGGTGAAATAATAACTATGAATCATAGTTGTGTATGTTAAAGTGTCTGCAGCTTTAACTGTGGAATAGTAATTAAGGGAGTGGTTATGAAAACACTATAAAAGTAGCAAGTCTACAGCTTGCACACTCTGGCTTTGATGATCCCTGATTACTGCTTGGAATCAAGACTGCATTGCTCGAACGGGAGAGACAACAAAAGACTGATTTGTAAGTGAACTGACATAGGATATTCTACATGGACTTTGCTAACTGAATATCCCTGAATGGACTGACTACATGATACATGACTATTGGACTGTTATTTTGACTATGCTATGAACTTATAATGGAATAAACTATATTCTTGATAGCACAAGCGTATCTGTTATTTTTACTGTATGTTAATAAACATACAAGCTTAGCTCACTCATTTATCTGTGTGCCTATCTGACTAACGCTGCACATTCTGTTTAGCTTGTCTCCCTAACCCTGGTTGGGGAACCCAGGCTTCACAACCACAATGGAAATACTTACTGTAGCAGAGTGGAATAAATAATGAGAAATATAAAAGTTGATGAAATCACTGCTATAATGCAACATGAGCAACACAATCCTATTCGAAAAAGTCGTAAGTGCCCAATGGAAACAACCTGATAAGTCTGCAGAAGCCTTCTGGGTGATGCTATGAAAATAATACTTGAACCAGGGCAACAGGCCAATTGTGTAACTTTAACTCTCATCAATTTTCATTGTTGAACTGTATTCCTGTCACCACAGTATCAATTTTTGTAGCAGAAGGATGAAAAACCTTGGCTTTCCAGATGTTGCTGAAAAGCAGTGTTGTGGAATACTCATAGTTTTAAGCATTTATACAAGAAATCTTTGAAAGGCAGGGGTGTTATGTGAAGTTATTTAACCAAAGCTATTTATTGAATGTATGTTCATATATTATGTAGGACATCTATCAGCATCCCATCCCACTGAGTATAGTCATTCTTGAATTATTGGGTCCAAAGAGTCCCCTGATGATAAGGAAGAGGTATTGATTCTTCAGGAGTAGAAACATACTTACCAGCCACCCCTCAAGGAGGAACAAGAAGCAAATACTTCTTCAGAAGTGGAAACATTTGTAAATAAGCTGGTGGGACACATGAACCATCTTGCCTCACTCTAATCCCAGAGAGCAGAGACACTCAGGCTGCAATAATGGAGATACAGGAGGAACAAAAACAGAATAGCTCTGGATGATTCATTAAGCCGAACATGGCGGGAATGCTGACAGATTTAAATAAGCTTTTTAAATTTCCTCTTTCATTTTTAAAAACCTCCTCCACTGCTTTTTGAATCTTCTGGGTATAATTCCAGCTTCCAGGATTTCTGGAATAATCTTCAGTACCAGTCAGTGATATTTGTTAAACGTTCAATTGACTGAGTTTCATGGTTAATGAATAAATGAAAAATAATAAAAGAAAATTAATAAAAGAAAATTAATAAAAGAATAATAATAATAATAATAATAATAATAATAATAATAATAATAATAATAATAATAATAATAATAATAATATCTACAATTAGAAATAGAATAACTGTGGCAAAGGCAAGCAAGGGTAGTGTCAATAGTAATAGGCATGTTGCATGCAATTCCAAAACAACTGGAGCATCACTTGAACATCATGGCATTGACAAATTTGCCATAAATCAATTGCAGTAGGTGGCTTTACTTGGCACACCTGCCATCCTGCAACAATATCTGTAACATCATCAAATATCCAGCTTTGCCTATCCCAGATCCTTGATAAGTACTTGATAGGTAGACAAAAATGTCAACCCCAATCGGAACATCTGACTGACTGTGCGATGATTAATAACAACAGCAGCAACAACAATAATATAACTTAGTAGTTCAATCTTGCTTCAGATTCCTTGAACTGGTATGGGTCAGTTGCCTTTTGCTCAACAACAACTCAACATTGCTCAACATTGCCTTTTGCTCAACAACAACAACTGTAGTCAGAGAGCTCTGTTCAAAAGGGTTGTCTAGAATCTTATTTTATTCTCCTGTTAGCTCGGCAACACTATACCAACTGAAAAGAAATATAACATGGGATGGAGAGTTGAGGTGTCCATTCCACAAGTGATACATGATGCAGTGGTAACAGCATGTTCTTTATGTTCCAAACTAGTCAGCATCTTGCTGGGCTTGCAGCCATCATAACTACAGTACAATCTAAACTTATGTTACCTCAGCATTCTGTCATCAGCTTTGTGGTATTGTAAATTCATGTGGAATTGAGAACTAAGAATATGGGGATCAGCAGAGAGATATCTCAAAAAGGTGTGTTGTCTGTAGAAAGATATTGCTTCACTGTGTCTTAGTAAAGGACTGCTTGGACTCAACTGGCGATTTCAACTGAAGATAAGGAGTGTCCACATGTTTCAGAATGAAACAGATCTTAGCTCTACGCAGCCCTTTTGAAAATTAGATTTAGTATTTTTTTTAGTATTGATGTCAGTCTTCAAGATTTTAGCCTTCAAGACCTTCTCCCTTTCCTTTGCATCTTTCGGCTGTCATAAGTAACGGGGGGAGGAAGGGGGATAGTTGTGGGAAGTGATCTGGAGGTGTTACAAAGTGGAACTGTATAAACTGGGGGGGGAGTACATTCTTACTTAGGTTTCTGTTTCTTGCTTAGCTTTCTATTCTCTGCGCAGTTGCAAGCCTTTATCAAAATATGCCAAGGTTAACGTCCAGAAGTGTCATCACCACCTGGAGATGTCCACATGATGACATTCACAACTTTTAATTGGAAGAACCATTTGAACTATTGGGGGTGGGAACATTGCCATCACTTTGTATATGTGATTTACGCGCCTATTTTCTCAGATTCAGAATTCTTTTGTTTTTACCACTTGACTTCCAGTAAAAGATATCTTTTCTCTAATTAAAAGAGTCTAAGTATTTCTTTCTTGGATTTTGAATGGAGCACAACTGACATTATTCTGAATCTCACCTTACCAGCCCACCCGGAGAGATAACACAATTTCTTCTGAGGGGGTCTGAACACTCCAGCCAGTGACCAAGAAGACCTGGGAGCCACTGGAGGGCAAGATTTGCTGCTGCTAGAGGAAGAAAGGGAAGCTGAATTGTTAGCAGAGCTAAATCTTGGAGAGAAACCAGCTGTAAAACCCAAATGGTCCTTGGGAGTCGGCTGGAAGGATCCTGAAGAAAAGCCTCCCTCAGGAGTTACCACTACCCGTCGGTGTGGAAGAGAGGAGCCATGGCAAGAGAGGGAAAGGAAAAACTTTTTATTAAATCGAGCCAAGCACATCATAGATGAAGCCTTCGGAGAGCCTCACACTGAACAAAGATATGAGGGGGAGGAGGGGGAAGCAGTCCCAGGTGGAAGACTCAGAGAAGCCACCCCCATAAATCAACCTGAGCTAGCGCCACATGCAGCAGCAGCCCCAGGGCCCCCCAGCAGGAGCAGTAATAGCCAGAAGGCGTAGAACTCCAAAGTTGCCTCCACTGGAAGTAAAATATGGGGGGGGGGATCCCAAGGAGTTGGGATTTTTCCTGGCACAAGTTTGGATCCATATGGAGGAATACGGAGGGGATTTTCCCTCAGAAGCAGCCAAAGTCAGATGTGTTACCAGGGCTCTGGAGGGAACAGCTGCAAAGTGGATGGTGACTTGCATAATGATAATGCCCCCCAGCTGATAAATTATGACATGTTCATGACTGCGCTGCGGGCCAGATTTGAAGACCCACTGGCAGAATGTAAAGACAGGATTAAAATGACCATAAATCAGGAGTGGAGATTAGTGGCCGACTACACCCAGGAATTTAGAGAGCTGGCGTGTGATATTCAAGGCTGGTCCCAGGTAGCCCTGATAGAAGCATTTAAAGATGGCTTAAATGAGGATGTATACCAGAGCTGCATTGCCAGAACAGACCCCAATGATCTGCAGATGTGGTACGTGATGTGGTTCCAGAGGCAGAAATTGATCTAACCCGCAACAGGTGCCAGGGGGGTCTGGTTGGAGCAAGTCTTCCCCCCCATTGCCGTGAGAAACCTTCTAACCCCAAAAGGGAGGGATGGTGGCGAGACCCCAAACCACTGCCTGTTTCCAATGTGGGAAGGAAGGTCACTGGGCTGCCGACTGCCGGGTCAAGCTGGAACTGAAGGGGGCTCCAGGAGGAGGGAAAAAACCTGAAAAAAACCCAACGAAGCCTCACAAAATGGCACTTAAAGCGGGGGAGGTTGTAGAGATCGCCCCTCCAAAAGGAGAGGAGCTGGGAACTCTGACCTCCTCTGAAGAGAGTGAATTCAATTCGGAAGACGACTCAATGGTAAGTCCAAACAAGGGCCCTATGACCATTCCAGTGAAGTTAAGGGTACCCACATCAGGAGCCAAAGGGAAAATGCTGGCCTTGCTAGACTCTGGGTGCACAAGGTGCGTAGTCAGCACAAAAGCAATAGAGAAAATGGGCTTAAATCTAAAAACCTTGAAAGCGCCCATAGCCTTTTGCCAATTGGATGGATCAGTAGCAGGAGGTGGCCCTGCCCACTTCATAACGGAACCCATAGAAATGACAATGGGGAAGCATAGAGAGACTTTGTGTTTTATTGTGGCCCCTGGATTGGAATGGCCGCTAATACTGGGATTGCCCTGGCTCTGGAAATGGAACCCCCATGTCGATTGGAGGAGGGGGTTATTGCGCAAACGTACTGATCAGCGGCCAGGAGGGGAGGGGCGATCTAAACCAAAACTCAAAAATCCTTCACGAGTACTGAGAAACTGAAGGGGGAGGATAAAATTCCAGAGGAATATTGGGACTTAAAGGAAGTATTCAGTGAGAAGGCTTCGGATGAACTTCCTCCTCATCGTTCAACAGATTGTAGTATTGAAATTTTACCAGGGGTGAAACTCCCGAAACCAAAGCTGTACTCGATGACACCGTGAGAACAAGAAGAGATGCGGTCATTTATCGATAAGAATTTGGAATGTGGTTTCATCCAACCTTCTAGACCCTGGGTAGTGGCCCCAGTGTTGTTCCATTAAAAGAAAGATGGCTCCCTTCACTTATGTGTTGATGACAGAAACCTGAACGCTATTTCTGTGGAAAACGTGTACCCCCTCCCCTTGATGAAGGACATGTTGACCCACCTGGCTAAAAGGAAAATTTTTACGAAGCTCAACTTGAGAGAAGCGTACTGCCAGGTTCGAATTAAGGAAGGGGATGAACGGAAAACCACTTTCAACTGCCTGATGGGTTGTTTCCAATTCAATGTTCTTCCATTTGGCCTACAGGGGGCCCCAGCAGTATTCATGCAAATGATCAATCAGGTGTTACAAAGGGGTTTTGGTTTACCTTGATGATATCCTTATCTACACAGAGACTCGAGAGGAACATGTGAAGCTTGTGCGGTCAGTGTTGGAAAAACTCCAAGCCACTAAGCTTTATGCAAAATTGTCCAAGTGTGAATTCCATCAGGACAAAATTGATTTTGATTGATTGGGTTATCGCATCTCGCATGTGGGCATAGAAATGGATCCTGGGAAGGTTCGTGCCGTGTTAGAATGGGCCCCTCCATGCACCAGGAAACAACTTCAGAGTTTCTTGGGATTTGCAAACTTTTACCGACAATTTATCCCGGCTTTTGCGAAGATAGCACTGCCTATCACAAACCTCCTAAAAACCAAAGGGGAGGTGAAACCAAAGCCTAGTAATCCACTGGAATGGTCCATGGAATGTCAAGCTGCCTTTGAAAAGCTGAAACCACTGTTTGCTACTGAACCAGTACTCAAGCATCCAGACATGGATGCTCCTTTTGTGATCCAAGACGATGTGAGTGATGTAGCAGTTATAACGGTGCTACTGCAAGCAAATGAGAAGAGGATTTTACAACCATGTGCATACACTTCCCGTAAATTATCTGAAACTGAAAGGGGACGGACCGTCTGGGAAAAAGAAGTTTTTGCGGTTCTCTGGGCCTTGTTAACTTGGAGACATTTCTTGGAAGGAGCAAAACATCCATTTCAGGTGTGGACCGATCATAAAAATTTGGAGGCTTTGAAAACCCACCAGAAACTGTCCCCCAAACAAATTCGCTGGGCACAATACTTTAAACGCTTTAATTTTTCATTGAAATACATTCCAGGGTGGAGGAATTTCATGGCGGATGCTCTATCTAGACTACCTCAATACAATAGTGCTCGCCAGGAAGTGGTATGGCCGATTGTCCCAACCAACCAGTCGGCAGCACCGGTGGTTACCAGAGCCCAAAAGAAGAAGAGGGAAGTTGATTTATCAAATGATTTGATTGCACAATTAAGAGAGGCTCTAAAACTTGATGACTGGTTCCTGGCTCACTCAAATAATTGTACAATTAGAGATGGATTGACATGGGTGGGAGCCAAATTATATGTGCCAGAGAAACTGAGGAGCCTAATATTACAGCAAGCTATGACTCTAAAGTGGCTGGTCATTTTGGATTTGTGAAAATTTTGCACTTGGTTAAAAGGCAGTTTTGGTGGCCTACTTTGAAGAAGGACATTGAAACTTATGTAGCTAGTTGTTCTATTTGTGCATCAGCCAAACGGCCTCCTGGTAAGCCAGCAGGCTTGCAACAAAATGTGGCTAGACGAACCGCTCCATGGAAGGAAATCTCTATGGACTTTATAGTGGAATTGCCTTAAAGTGGGGGAAATTCAGTTATTTGGGTGGTAACTGATTTGTTTTCCAAACAAGTACATTTCAAACCTTGTTCGAAGATCCCATCTGCAAAAACGTTGGCTAAATTATTTATTTTACAAATCTACAGGTTACATGGGGTTCCTGAACGCATAATCTCAGACAGTGGTGTCCAATTCACTTCGAACTTTTGGAAAGAGTTTCTGAAGCTATTGGTTTCCACCCAGGGCTTAAGCTCCGCCCATCATTCACAAACCAATGGGGCTTGTGAGAGGACTAATGCGGTATTGGAACAATAACTTAAGCCCATGTCACACTGAACGGATGCAAAGAGGATGTAAAATGGACAAAAAAGCTTGCCATCCGTTGGTTAACGCGATGTATCCGTTCTGTACTCACTGCCTCTGTTTTGCTTCCTCTCTATCCGTCCAGCATCCGTTTATGGACGTTTCATCCGCTCCAAAAGTTTTGGGCTGCCTAAAACTTTTGCGCGGAAAATGTATCCAGTTCGTCCGTTCTGCATCCGCTAGGCATCCACTACGCATCCATTACGCATCCGTTACGCATCCGCTATATCTGCTAGGCATCCGTTACGCATCCGCACAACTCGCATCCGACCGGACGCAGGGAGGAAGCGGAACGGACGCAAAACGGATGCTTAGCGGATGCAGCACGGAAACAAAGCGTTTAAAACAGAAAAAAAGTTTGCAGAGGGGACCTATCTCGGATATTAAGGATGTCTACAGAATGCCTAGAGGATGCCTAGAGGATGCCTAGCAGAAAACCTATACTGCCTTTAAAAAGGGGGAGCAACTCACCTGCATCGCACTTTCAGAACAGCAGCCCAGCGGTGCAGACCTCTGCGGCCTTCATCTGCCTCTGCCTCTTCCACAGCATCCAGTCATGTCCACCGTGGATTGTAACAAAGTCCTTTCGGCAGCCACCATCGTTCTGCAACAATGCGAAGCCATCTGCAGGCTCTGTGAACACTACTGCAAGAAGAAAAGGAGCCACCCAAAAAGAGTCTGGGTCCGAAGATGGTTCGCCAGTAGAACGGAGGACGGCCTGTACAACAAGCTGATGGTGGATCTCAGGAGCGAAGACACTCGGGCATTCCAGAACTTCATGAGGATGCCACCAGCCATGTTTGATGAAGTTCTGCAGCGCCTGACAACCAGGTTGACCAAGGCAAACACCAGCTTCCGGCCCAGCCTGGAACCTGGGCTCAAGGTGGCACTCACTCTGCGCCACCTGGCCTCAGGAACCTCCTACAGGAGCATGCAGAATGGCTGGAGGGTGCCATCAAACACCATCAGCATTGTGGTCAGAGAAGTGGTGCAGGCCATCATCAAAGAATACAAGGAGGAGCTCCTCCAGTACCCTTCCACTGAAGAAGGATGGAAGAAAGTTGCAGAGCAGTGGTATCAGAAGTGGAACTTACCACACACCATTGGAGCCATAGATGGCAAGCATGTGGCCTGCAAATCTCCAGCCAAGTCGGGGTCCACTTATTTCAACTCCAAGGGCTTCTTCAGCATCATCCTCTTTGCCATGGTCGATGCTGACTACAAGTTCATGTAAATCGATGCTTCAGGCAACAGCTGATCTTCAGATGCCCAGGTATACAATGCCAGTCACCTCAAGGAGGGGCTGGAACGCAACCTCATCGTGGGCTTCCCAGATCCAGAAACCCTGCCCAATGACACACAAGATGTGCCCTACTTCATCATGGGGGATGACGACTTCTCCCTCACAACCTACCTCATGAAGCCCTACACCTCCAGACTGTGAAGAGAGGATCTTCAACTACAGGCTGTCCAGGGCAAGACGGGTGGTGGAGAATGCCTTTGGCATCCTGGCCAACAAGTTCCAGGTACTTTTCACCACTATGCAGCATTGCCCAGAGACCGTGAGGAGGATCATGGAAGCCTGCTGCATCCTGCACAATCTCATGCGCACCCGCTACCCAGTCTTGCAGAACAGGCTCGTGGACCTCCAACAAGGCAATGGGGACATGGAGCCTGGAGAATGGAGGCAAGGACGAAACCTGATCGACACTGAAGATGTGCAAGGCCCCAACAGAACCTCAAATGAAGCGAAGAAGCAGCGCAACCTCCTGAGACAATGGTGCAACTCCCCAGCTGGAGCAGTGGAGTGGCAAGACAGGATGGTAGATGCTTAATGGATTCTTCCTTCAGCCTGTCTCATCACACAGATGAGATTGGGCCATGTATGTTTGGTTGGCCGACAATGAACAGGGCGTTTAATAAAGAGTTGTGTTTATGTTGACATGTGTGGATAATTATTACATTATTATTGATAATAAAGGGCCGTAGGTGTGGCACCTGGGAGGGTGGACCATACAGTCCCACTATGCTTGCACTGGAGGTTTATCTATCCCACAGCTATCCTAACCCATCCCACAGCTATTACCCATTCCAAAGCTATCCTTACCCATCCCACAAGCATGCAAAGGCTTAAGCCATTTCTAAAAGTTTCCAGCAAGACTTTATTAAAAAAAAGAAATGAAGCAAGTGTGTGAATCAAAAATAGACTTTATTAACAACAAGCTAAAAGACAAAAATGAGTCTCTGGCACTCCTATTGGTCGCTCAGTCTCAGGGGTGAAGGGTGCAGGTGCTGTGGAGGTGGCTGGTGCTGGAGTGCTTGTCATCAGCTCCTCCAGAAACAGAAGCAGCAGAAGCCCCAGCCCCAGAAGAGCGAGCCCGTGCTGCAGAAGCCCCAGCAGAACCAGAGTGAGGGCCAGTGGGCGGGATGGTAGCCCTGTCCCTCTTGCCAGGGCTGGCAGCAGATGGCTGAGGCTTGCTGTGGTTCCGCATGGTTGTGGGGTTGCTGGCTGGCAGGAAGGCTGGCAGGCAGACATGAACCAAGGCTGGCAGGAAGGCAGGCAGCAAGGCTGGCAGGCAGACCGGCTGGCAGCAAGGCTGGCAGCGAGGCTGGTAGCAAGGCTGGCAGCAAGGCTCGCAGGCAGACATGCAGGCAGGGCAGGAAAGGCAGTCGATGTGTCCGGCAGCAGGTCTTTCCTCTGAATGGCGACCTGCTTCCGAGCTGCTTCCGTTATATCTGCGGTCTGACGCAATGCATCCTTCCCGCATGCACAGTGAACGCCAGGAATCCGTTAGGCTTCCGCTGTGCATCCGCTAGGCATCCGCTCTGCATCCGCTTCATCCGTTCGGCGTCCGCTCTGCATTTGCTCTTTCCGTTCCGTGTCCGCTTCGCTTAGGCCCCCCTGAAGCCCTGCAGATGTGCCATCCAGTCCCATCTGCTCTCATCTGCTTCCATCCGCTGGGCTTCCGTTCCGCATCCACTTTGCATTTGCCCTGCGTCCTCCCCGCGTCCGTGTTATCCGCTCCAGTTATGCAAATTTTTGCCCCTTTTGAGAGCGGATAACAATGGATGGAACATTTTGCTTGTCCGCTGTGTCCTTTTTTCATCCGTTGGCCAGTGTGACATGGGCTTTAGATGTTACATAAATTATCAGCAAGATAATTGGGCTGAGTTATTGGCATTTGCTGAGGTGGCATATAACAATTCTGTACATAGTAGTACTGGGTTTACTCCGTTTAAAGTGGCATCGGGGCAAGACTTTGTACCCATACCTGAACTTCCACGTGAGAAGCCTAACATTCAGTCATTAGATGAATGGATAACACAACTCCAGCTTACCTGGCCGGTTACTCGTAAAGCATTAGATGGTGCACATCAAGTTCATAAGAAATTTGCAGACAAAAAGAGATCTCCACAAAAACCAAATCAGGTGGGCATCAAAGTCTTTTTATCTACCAGATATTTGCAAACCACCCAAAAGTCAAAAAAGCTTGGTCCTAAGTACGTTGGGCCTTTCTCAAATGAACGAACTGTGAACCCTGTGGCAATCCAACTAAAATTACCAAAAACTCTTCGACGGATCCATCCAGTCTTCCACGTTAGTCTGTTAAAACCTGAACATACTTCTGAGTTGAGACCGACCCAGATTGATCCTCCTGTACCATTGCTAATTGAAGGTGAACAACATTTTGAAGTTAAAGAAATTTTGGATTCTCGGAAACGGAGGGGTCAACTTCAATATTTGGTTGCTTGGAAACATTTTCCTCTTTCCCAAGCTGAGTAGGTCAATGAAAAGGATGTTAGAGCTCCTACACTGGTCAAGGCATTTCGTACTAAATATCCTGATAAACTCTAAAACTATTAATATTTCAATGTTATCTGTATATTGACTATGATATTCTATGTTTTTTTTCCTAGGACTAACGTCCTTTTTCTAGGAGGGCCGAATGTCAGTCTTCAAGATTTTAGCCTTCAAGACCTTTTCCCTTTCCTTTGCATCTTTCAGCTGTCATAAGTAACAGGGGGAGGAGGGGGGATAGTTGTGGGAAGTGATCTGGAGGTGTTACAAAGTGGAACTGTATAAACTGGGGGGGGAGTACATTCTTACTTAGGTTTCTGTTTCTTGCTTAGCTTTCTATTCTCTGCGCAGTTGCAAGCCTTTATCAAAATATGCCAAGGTTAACGTCCAGAAGTGTCATCACCACCTGGAGATGTCCACATGATGACATTCACAACTTTTAATTGGAAGAACCATTTGAACTATTGGGGGTGGGAACATTGCCATCACTTTGTATATGTGATTTATGCACCTATTTTCTCAGATTCAGAATTCTTTTGTTGCTACCACTTGACTTCCAGTAAAAGATATCTTTTCTCTAATTAAAAGAGTCTAAGTATTTCTTTCTTGGATTTTGAATGGAGCACCAGCTGACAATTTCTTTGATTTGTCAATTGCTTACAAGATACAGGTATGAGAATAAATATAGTTTTGAATACATGACATAGATATAAGAAAAATAAAAAACAATAGGACAGGGACAGTAGGCACTTATGCACACCCCCTACAGACCTCTTAGGAAGGGGATGAGGTCAATAGTAGACAGTCTAAGGTTAAAGTTTTTGGGGTTTGGGTAAGAAACCAGATCACTGATAGAGTATTCCAAACATTGACCACTCTGTTGCTGAAGTCGTATTTTCTGTAGTCAACTTTGGTGCAGTTAACCTTGAGTTGGTATCTATTGTATGTTCTTGTATTGTTATGATTGAAGCTGAAGTATTCATTTGCAGGTAGGACATTGCAATGTATGATTTTATACACTATATTTAGATCAGACTGGAGGTGGCGTAGTTCTAGATTTTCTAGGTCTAGAATTCCAAGTCTGGTGGCATAAGGTATTCTGCAATGAGTAGAGGAGCGGAGAACTCCCTCTTGTGAAATATTTTTGGACTTTTTCAAGTGTGTTAATATCAGATACATGATATGGGTTCCAGACTGATGAGTTGTATTCAAATATAGGTCTAGCAAGTGTTTTTTGTGCTCTAGTTAGTAGTGTGATATTACCAGAGAAGAAGCTATGTAAGATTAGATTAACAACTCTTAATGCCTTTTTGGCTATGTAGTTACAGTGGGCTCTAGCACTTAGATCATTTGAGATGAGTACTTCAAGGTCCTTGATAAGGTTTGGATCCTCAACAAGGTCTTGACTATTTAGCTTGTATTTTATTTTATTATTTTTTTCTGCCAATATGTAAGACAGATGCGGTATCTGCTATCCCGCATCAGATGGGCGTCTCATGATAGGGAGCGAAGGAGAAAGAAACGACAGGAGACGAAGTTCCTCGGGATGAGTGCGCCCAGAATGGCTGGGTACAAGCTCTTTTATTATGCTCATTCAAAAGGGGGGGTCACTATCATTGTTTATTCAGAGCCTAGGTCAAGCCCAGGTCAGACAGGATATGCAAGGCTTAGATAAGGCAAAATACCAAGTCA
>BLBF01000040.1:36772614-36791592 GCA_015471245.1 Laticauda colubrina
GTATTGATACACAGTTGCAAACACATAAATGATACATAGTTACAACAGACAGAGCATTTATTTGTTGAGATTTGAAGTTGCCATTTGATTGACCATTCTGATGCATAGTCAAGGTGTTCAAGATGTTCAGACAAGTATTCCCACAGTCTCTTTTTCTTAAACTTCCTGGACTGACTTTCTTTTTCAGCACAGTCATATTTCCAGGCTTGAAATTTTGGGCTTAGACAATCTGGAATTGCACCGTCTGAGGTCTGGTCTAAGCATAGTACACAAAATTGTCTGCTACAACCTCTTGCCTGTCAACGACTTCTTCAGCTTCATCCACAATAATACACAGGCAAACAATCAATACAAACTCAAGGTAAACTGCTTGAAACTTGATTGCAGAAAATATGACTTCAGCAACAGAATGGTCAACGCCTGGAATGCTCTAACCAATTCCATTGTTACAGTCTCAAACCCTCACTGCTTCAATCTCAAACTGTCTACCATAGACCTCACCCATTCTTAAGAGGTCCTTAAAGGGGGCGTGCATAAGCGCACCAGCATGCCTACCTTCCCTGTCTTACTGTCCCCATTTATCTGTATTTACTTCCTTTGTTCATATTTATGTTCATACCTATACTTGTGATATTGTGAATGTTTGATAAAAAATAAAATAAAAATAAAATAGTTAAGATCAGCTATTTATATACTTTATATATACTTTATATACTTCTTAAATTCCAGTTTATTAGATGATTGGCTATATTATTTTTTAAATCATTCCTCCAGGGTTTTGCAACAAGTTACCAAAATCATGGAATGGTGGGCTACTGTTTTTCATTTGGTATCTACATGAGTAAAGACTAAAAGAAGAAGAAGCAAATACAATATGTGCACTTATTCCCCCTCCCGCCAATAGTATAGCAACAATTATTAAAGAATTCACAACCATCAAAGTAGAGAACTAAATTGATAACTGGGGCCCGTGGAAATACCAAAAATAATAAATAGTAAATATTCCAATGAAACATGTTTGTGAATTAGCCAGCTGCAATTTGTTTGCTTTCTGTAGATCCATACCCAATTTGTAGCAAGTATGACTAAGGCATTGGATTGGTCTACTGGGGTATTTGTTGAACATATTTGAGAGTAAACAGTATAATCATTATTTGCAAACAAATTTGCAAGTGGCAAAAGTGTTTCCATTAGTAAATGTATTCATAAGAAAAGTGTACAAATCTATGCATTACCTTAAATGACATTGTTGGCCTAGTCTTCTGCTTCTGAATTAAGCTACTGTTTCCTTGGCAACTGGCATGTAAGAAGTATATCATCTAGAATTGCGCCACCTGCGGTCTGATCTCAGCATAGTACACAAAATTTATGGCTCTACCTTAAGATAAGTGCAAAGGGGTTATCTTAAGATAAGATAAGTGTAAAGATAAGTGTAAAGGGGGTTTATGCACAGAAAAAGGATGGAGGATTATGAGTTATTTAACATTCATGGCTATATTGTGTAAATATTAAATAGATCTGATTTAGTGAGATGATTGCATTTGTGCAAGCACAGAAGGAGAAGAATCAACAATTCAACTTACTGGAGGATAGTAAGGCATTTTTCTTTTGTTTCTGTTTAGTGCAAGAGTGTCTGTAAGTTTGATGAGTGATTCAATGAACTGGAGAATAACTCAAATCAAGCATAGGTACCTCTCCCAATCATAGACTTGTCTGATATTTACTGATACCTGGAGACAAGGAAATGGGATTCCTGCATCTCTTGACATTTAGTGCTCAAGTTGACATCTCATATCTGAATATAATATCTGTTTTTCAATGGTGTGCTACCTTGAGTGCACATTTTATGGTGTGCTACCTTGAGTGCACATTTTAAGACTTCCAAATTCAAGAGATCCAGATCTTCTAGTTTCTGGTCAGTCCCTGCCTTTGCCATAACAGACAGATTGATAGATAGGGAACATAAAGAGCTTACTGGCTAGTTCTCAGCAAAATAATGAAAAGTTCAGAATAAAACAGTTTCTCAAGGATGTTTCAGAATGGCTGTATTCAGAATAAACTCAAAATCTTTCCTTTCCTTTCCTTTCCTTTCCTTTCCTTTCCTTTCCTTTCCTTTCCTTTCCTTTCCTTTCCTTTCCTTTCCTTTCCTTTCCTTTCCTTTCCTTTCCTTTCCTTTTTTTCTCCTTTTATTCTTTATTGGCTTGTTAGGTCTTATGGTTTATGCAAGATATCAAAATCAAGGAGCCTGTATCTATTTCATTTTGGGAACTTGTATTTATTTCTTTTGGGAATTTTGAAAGCATGGAAAGTAGATGACATTAACCATGCAAATTTCAGTCAGATAGCTACATTTTTTAACTATGTTACTACAGTTTTTAAATGCTGAAATATTACTCTACTTCTGATGTTAGTAGTTTGGAAAGGGAAACCCACATTGTTAGTTTGCTTATGACATGATGTGCTCTTAGACATGATTTTTATTCATTTATTTGTCTGCTATTTATTTGTTCATGAGGGGTCTTTGGTGTTCTGAGCTTGGTTGTTGTTGTTTGCAGATGTTTCATTACCAAAACTAGGAAATATCAGGGCTAGTGCTAGATTTATTTGTTCAATTTATATTCTTTTCTATTCAATTAGCTTTCAAGGCAGTTGACACTAAATAGAGTAACAGGATCCAATAGATCGGATTATATTTGTATACTTTATGGTAAAAACAAGCAGAGTCACAAAGATGCACACTGACTTCTGCCATGTCTTAAACCAAAGTGATATCATTCATATGGGGAATATAGGAACACTTTCTCATCGATATATATGAAAAATATGACCATGACACCATTTTTCCTATGACACCATTTTTCCTATGTTAAACTGAGTAAAATTTTCATTTTCAGATCTATAGGTATAATGAGGAAATTCTTATACCAAAAACTGTCACTGAAATATGTGTGTACATGTTTGGGGTGGTAACAGGTTTTAGGCGACAAATGCACATTCCATAATAATTATTTTCAATGTAACTGGATTATTGTGGAAAATTAATAGTGACTGATAGCTTGGCATCCATGACTTTGGGTCAACAATTTGATTGTTTTTAACATTTGTCAAAGCTGTGTGTGTTGCTCAGTGATTAAATAGTCTTTGCACTCATGGAACATTTAATTTCAGGCAATTCTCTCCTGATCCTGGCTGAAACCCAAGCTTCACATCTTCTGGTTGCAGGATTCTTTTCTGCAAACCTTGCTGTTTGCAAAGGACTCTGTGTAACATGAGACTTGTCCCATTTCCCAGCAGGCAGCAAGTTAAAGATCTTCATGGAGGCCAGCTGCAAAGACAGGTGTTATTCTGTCTTTTCTTTCCATTTATGCTTGCAAATAGCCTTTGAAACAATTGGAACAAGGAAGGGTAAGAGGGAGGAAAGGAAGGAAGGAAAGAAGGGATGAATTTTTATTGGCTCATTATTCCATATTTAAAATTCTATTCAATATTACTTACTATATTTTCACTTCTTTGTATCCTCTTGGGTACCATGATTTCCCTGTCACTCCTGGAACTGAATGCTAAATTCCATTCACAATATTATTATGTAGATTCCTGCTAGGAAAATTAAGAATTTTGTTCATCTGAACTTGGGCTGACGAATTGAATTTGGATATGGACAAGAGCCAAATCTCTGCCAAATATAAGAGTGTTGATTTCTGACCTCACTTTTTGGCTTGATCCAGCCTATAGATTAGATGGCAATAGCATTCTGAGCTAATCTGATATAATGGAATTTTCTGATCGTACAGGTTGCAGCATGAAGGTTTTAATGTTTGGAATCTGTTTAAGATTTCCCCTGAACTTCTGTTTCTTATGCTTTCTACAGCATCAGATGACCTGTTACTTCCTCACAAATAACCCAATTAAAAAACAACTGTGGAATTGAAATGCATGGAGGAACGCATTGTGATAAAGACGGGTAATGTTCATTTTCCATCCTATGGTCTTCTGGCAGCCACAGCAGTGTTATGATCAACAAGGGACCTCTTCTATGAATGTATGTATTGTCTTAGTATCATGAAGAAAAATAGAAGGCAAAAAATCTTGAAACACATGTGAATATATATATGAAGAGCAGCCGTCCCTTCACACGGAGCCAAGCTGCACTAAAAGCCTCCAACACAAGAACAGAGTGTTGCCAGCCAATCAAAGCCACAAAACAGACAGAAGAAACCAGGAACACCAATCAATCAAACTCCAAGTCCAATGAACACAGGTCCAGGCTCCCAACCAATCAGAATGGACCAGCCTCAAATTTAAAACCAGGAGCTGTAAGACCCATATCCATACAGAAGCCTGAGGATGGCAGATGAGATTCTGCTGAAACGTTGCTACAACTTTAACAGAACTACAATGACGTGGGATAATACCCGAAGGAAGCTAAACAGCACACATGTAAGTACCCGCGAAAACCTAAGAAAACAAATATATATATATATATATATACTGAGGTTTTTGCAGGTATTTGTATGTGAATCTTTAGTTATTCGGGTTTTCTCCCACGTAAAATTGGAAGTATCTTAGCAACGTTTCAATGAAGTCTCATTCATCATCTTCAGGCTTGTTTCTTTGACTCTGTGCTTCTCAGAGTAATGTGAGCTTGCAACTGCTTCTTCCTTTTAACTACTAGTGGGTGTGTGACTTGATTGGGTGGGGGCTTGACTGTGTTCTGATTGGGTGGGGGTGTGTTCTCATTGGTAATGGGTTTGGCTGTGTTCTGATTGGTAAGGGGGTTGGCTGTGTTCTGATTGGCTGGGGGTGTGTTCTGTTCAGGTGGGGGCTTGGTTGGGGGCTTGGCTACCTACCAACCATTTGGAAACCCCACAGGTAGGGGCTTGGCCACCTACCAACCATTTGGAAACCTGCCCTCATTAATAAACAAGTACCTAACATGAAGAATGACACCAGACCCACACCCACGAGTGACACACAAGATGCTACCACCACACTTCCACGTAGAAAAAAGACTCACACCCACACAGAAGATGAGACACGACCATGGACCAGAAGCTGTACCACAGCTGCACCACTACCCGCTTCAAACCCCTCTGACCCATACAAGAAGCGAACTGACACCCACCATGAAGATGTGGCACGACCATGAACGCGAAGCCAAACAACAGGATCACAGCTCAACAGCTTAAATCCCCCAGCAACTAAGACTAACCTGAGCACAACCAAGCCCCCACCTGAACAGAACATATCCCCAGCCAATCAGAACACAGCCAACCCCCCGACCATACGAACTCAATACAGAAGCCTGATGATGGCAGATGAGATTCTGCTGAAACGTTGCTACAACTTTAACAGAACTACAATGATGTGGGATAATACCCGAAGGAAGCTAAACAGCACACATGTAAGTACCCGCGAAAACCTAAGAAAACATATATATATATATATATATGTATGTATGTATGTATGTATGTATGTATATACATATGTTGAGGTGTGTTCGGGTCTTTTACCATCTAAGATTAAGAGTATCTTGGTGATGTTTCGGCAAGGACCCACTCACCATCCTCAGGCTGGTGCCGAAACGTTGCCAAGATACTCTTCATCTTATACGGGAAAAGACTCGAACACACCTAGACCTACCTACCTGTACCCATGAAAATCTATGAAAACAAATACACACACACATACACAAACACTTGAACAGATTTACATTTAAGCCATGTATCCAAAAAAGATTCATTTTCTGTTTTAAATTAATTTCCTATATCCTCTTATTTTATTCTCACCTAAATCACAACAAACTATTTCCCCCAACATGCACATTAAAATATTGAAATATTTTTTCATGAACACAATTTTAAATTAATACAATTTTTCACAATTAGTTCATTTAGTTAGCACTGATTTAAATTAACTGATTTCCTGGAATGTAACATGCAACTATATCAATCTATAGATTCCTGATTTCCATCAACATCCACAGCAACACCCCGGCCGATTTTTTTGCATATATTTTAGACCTTTCATTCATAATTATAACTACATTTTTATTACCTTGCACATATTTATCAATTTCAAAAATCAACACACATTCATTTAGATCCATTGCATCATTTACCCTTCTCTTAGTTTCACAGAAACACAATATCTATTTTTTATCTTTTATTTCATTTATTGACTCATGCTCACATACTCCTCTTACATTCCAAGTTGTAAGTTATCATCATATTTTGTTTATTTAGCATATGGCAAATCCATTGACATATAGTGGCTCAAATGTTAATATCTAGTCCACCCAGACATTCAAGGACAGGGTGGTTTATATTGAAAAAAATCAGACACTGTGCTGGTGTAAGCTCTTGATGGACATTCGGACACAAGTGTGATGGATATTTTGTCGAGGAGAACCCCAGTCACACTGAGGGTAGAGACAAGTTCCCACTTAAACAATGAGTCCTGGCAGATATCGTGTTGGGTATAGATCCTGTTTAGACTTGACCTTGCTGGTGAAGAAGGTCAAAACCTGGCACCTTTTGTGTAGGGTCATCTATGTTACTGCATGTATCTGAGCATTCAGCAGCCTTTGGCTTTTCACTGTGTATTGATGTCAAAGTTGTTAGACAACTGTTTTTTTTGTCATATTAATTTTTATTGGTTTTTAAAACAAACATAAACAAACAATACATAAAAACATAGGCCATCTTCCACATATATACATGCAGTGTGTAAGTTGGTTTACACATTTTTTTGTGCTTCCATTTGGTAGTCTTCAATTACAATTACATTATATATGATCTCGTATTTTCAATCCAATATTAAATGCATTAATATCATTATTAATCAATCATTTGACTATACTTATTCATTCATGCTTTAAGAAATAATCATATTTTATTCAATTTCTCTTGTGACAATTCATATTATCATCCCAAATCTATCCTAAAATCATTTTGTAGGTATAAGAAAAAAATACATCTTTATATATTTAGTATTTTCTAAAAGTCCACATATTTCATTACTATATTTTATTATCTAACCATTGATAGAATAGATCCCAAATTTTATAAAATTGTTTATCTTCTTGCTCTTCAATTTCAAATGTCAATCTACTCATTTCAGCACATTCCAATATTTTCTTAATAATTTCCTCCCGTGATGGTATTTTCTCATTTTTCCAGTTTTTAGCAAATACAATCCTAGCCGCTGTTAATACATTTACAATCAGGTATTTCAAGTCTTTACTATATATTTCAGGTAAGATTCCCAATAAAAAATATCTCTGGTTTCAAATCTATATGTTTTTTTGTCTTTTTTTCCAACCACGTGTGGATTTTAGTCCAGTATTTTTTAGCATCCGCACAAGTCCATCACATATGATAATATGAGCCAGGTGTCTGATGACATTTCCAACACTTTTCAGACTTATTCTTAAACATTCTTGCTATTCTTGTTGGGGGAAAGTGCCACCTGTAAAACATCTTATACAAATTTTCTTTGTATGCTGTTGACATTGTCATTTTATAATTTTGAGACCACAGTTTTTGCCATTTCTCTAAATAAAACCCAAATCCAAAATTCTTCCCCCAAGCAATCATAGTTTCTTTAACTTGTTGTTCTTCTAATTTAATTTCTAATAAATATCCATATAATTTTTTAATCACCTTTTCATCAGTATCTGTCAAAATCTTATCTAAATCAGTTTATCATAAAAACCTTCTGTTTTGGAATCTTTATCATACCTTGAATGTATTTGCATGTATGAAAACTAATTCATCTTTATACCTTGTTCCTCTAGTTTTTGCATAGATTTAAGTTCACCCTTTTCATTCAATATTTCACCATATCTAACTGTTTGTTCCTTTTTATATATTATAGGATAGGAAAATGTTTCAATCGTCGATAGCCAGACTGGAATTTTCAAATAACATTGTCTTTTAATCTTCTCCCAGTGTAACCATAGAGACTCCCGTATATAATGTCTTCTAAAATACCCCTGTATTTTAGTTCCTTTGTACCATAAAAAAGCATTCCCCTCCCAACAACAGATCATATCCTTCTAATGTCAACAATCTAGTATTTCTTAATGTTATCCATTCCTTAACCCACATCAAATTTGTAGCTTGGTAATACAACTCCCAATTAGGCAAACCAAATCCACCTCTTATCTTGCAAAAGTTTTAACTTTATTCTCGCTTTCTTACCTTGAAGTTATTATTACCTTACCTTATTTCAACACAATTTTATTCAAATCTTCAAAGTAATCTTTTCCAAGCCGAATTGGAATTGTCTGAAACAAATATAAAATTCTAGGTAATATATTCATCTTGATTGTTGATATTCTCCCTATTAATAACAGTTGTAAATTTTCCCATTTCAACAAATCTCATGCTTATCTGCTGTTTGAGTTTAATATAATTATTCTCTTTTAATAGACTGCATCTTGCTGTCAAGTATATCCCCAAGTTCTTGATCTTGTTTGTTTCCTGATTTTTCAATAACTCTGCCAGTCCTTCCTTTTGTCTAGATAGCATGTTTTTTGTCAAGATCTTTGTCTTATCTTTATTTATTTTCAAACCAGCCACCTTACCATATGTCTATCTTTTCTATCAATTTTGGTGCTGTTTCTAGTGGATCTTCTAAGAAAAAAACCAGGTCATCTGCAAATGCTTGCAACTTAAATTCTTCCTTTTTAATTTTCATCCCTTTTATGTTCTTTTCATCTCTAATATTTCTATTTAGCACTTCCAAAGTTAACACAAACAACAAAGGTGACAGTGGGCACCCTTGCCTTGTTTCTTTTCTTGCGTCAATAGAGTCTGTCAGGTCTCCCTCTATCATTACTTTTGCTGTTTGCTCATGATATATAGCTTCTATTGCTTGGATAAATTTTCTAATAAAGCCCATCTGTTCCAGCAGTAACAACATGAATCGCCAATTCACATTATCAAATGCCTTCTGTGCATCTAGAAATATCAAAGCCATTTGTTTTTCAAGATGAGCCTCATAGTATTCCAAAGTGTCCAACATTACTCTCATACTGTCTTTAATTTGTCTCTTTGGCAGAAATCCATTTTGATCAGGATGAATAAAACTGTTTAAATATTTTTAAGTCTTTCTGCCAATATTAAAGCAAAAATTTTATAGTCTGCATTTAGTAGAGAAATAGGTCTATAGTTCTTGATTTGTAATTGATTGGTCTCCTCTTTTGGAACAAGTGTGATATAAGCTTCTGACCATAACTTAGGTATCCTCTTCTTTAACATAACTTCATTCATAACTTCTAGCAATGGAAAGTTCAATGATTCTTGTAATGTTTTGCAAAATTCTACCAGGAGTCCATCTGGACCTGGTGCCTTTCCATTATTTTGCTTCTTAAGTGCTTCAGTTAACTCCATCATCATTATATTGCTTTCTAACATTGTTTCGATCTCTTTGGGTATCTGGGGTAAATTAGCATTTTGTAAATACTGTTTAACTATTTCCTCACCAATATTCTCTTGTGTATATAGTTTCCCATAATAGTCTTGAATGATTTCCGTCTTCTCTTTACTGCCATAGCAAACTTGACCTTGGTCATCTATTAATTGCAATATTTTCCTTGATTCTTTCTCCTTTCTCAGTTTATATGCTAAACCATCTACCTGGTTTATTTGAATCTTCAAAGTAGTTCTGTTTAGCACCTCTAATTTTCTGTGCTAGTTCTTCTTTTTCTATTAAACCTATTTTATGTTTAATTATATCAATTTTTAGCTTAATGTCCTTTTTCTGTGGCGTTTTCTGTAACTCTTTTTCAAGTCCTTTATACTCATCCTCTAATGCCTTAGAGGCTAATCTTTTCATAGTATTTCTTTTCCTTGTATAGTCTATTACCAAGCCTCTGGTATATGCCTTCATTGTATCCCATACATTCTGAATTGATGTTTCTTCTTTTTTGTTTTCTCTGGAAAAAAAAGCCAATTCTTTCTCCATCCACTGTGTGAAATCTTTTTCCTTTAAAATAGTATTATTTAACGTCCATCTAGATCTTCTTCTTTGTCCTTTCCATTTAATTGTCAGTGGATTATGATCTGCCCAAGTACTTGATTCAACATTTATTTCTTGAATATTAGTTAACAATTCTGTTGACATCCATATCATATCTATTCTGGACCATGATAAATGTCTATTTGAATAAAAGGTATATTGTTTAGTTTTGGCAATTCTTTCTCTCCATGTATCTTTTAAATTTATTTCATCTACCATTTTGAAAAAAGATTTCGGGTGAGTCTTTCTGTTTTGCTTTATTGTTTTCTGTGCTGTATAGCAGGGGTCCCCAACCACTGGGCCCCAGACCAGTACCAGTCTGTGGATCATTTTGTACTGGGTTGCAAAGAATGAATAATCATGATTAAAATATATATAAAAATATGTTTTTATTAAAGAAATAGTAAAGAAGCCCTTTACTATCGGGGAAGAATTGATTTTGCCAGTCCTTGAAAAAGTGTTTCTGCATGAAACTGGTCCCTGGTACAAAAAAGGTTGGGGACCACTGCTGTATAATCTAATTTGTTGTCTACAATTCCATTAAAATCTCCCATCATAACTATATTAGCATAGTCCAGTTCAATTATTATCATATGTAATTTTTTTAAAAAATTCTTCTTGTTTGTCATTCGGGGCATAGATTGCAATCAGGAGTGTTTTCATATTGTTGTCCATTATTTCCACCATGGGAATTCTTCCGTCGTCATCAGTATAAATCAATTTCACTGGAATGGTCCCTTTAATATATAAAACCACTCCTCTTTTCTTGCATTGTGTCAAGGAGGTAAATATTTTCCCTAGTTTTGGCAGTATCAACAATTGTTCATATTGCTTTTTAGTATGTACTTCTTGTAGACAAATTACATCAAATTTTAATTTCTCTAATTTATGGAAAGTTTTCCTTCTTTTAACGGCTGAATTAAGTCCATTTATATTAATTGTAATCAATTGTTTCTCTTCCATGGTTATATTTTATAATTAGGTTTGGCAACTCTGTAGGTCTTGGTTCACTTTGTTCTTTGGCTTCCTCCTTTCCACCTACTGCACCTTCTTCTTTTTCAGTCATCATTTGGCAGTCCTCTTGGAATTCAATTAGTGAAATTTCTTTTTCTGCCTCTTCCTCTTTCCCTCTGAAAAATTCTGTGTAGAATAATTCAGCTTTTTCAATTGAGTCAATTCTGTATCTCTGTTCTTGCCATGTGAACAACAAACCTTTTGGAATCAGCCATCTATAATGTACCTCTTTCTTAAGTAGCAATTTGGTCCAAAATCAATATTCTCTTCTCATTTCTCTCACTCTTCTGGGTACTTGTTTCAGAACCACAATCTCCTTATCTTTATATTTCAATGTTTTCTGTATTGCCACTTGCAATATTTGCGTTTTAATGGCTTTCTTTGTAAATCTGATGTGAACTTCTCTTGGTAGGCTATTTCTCATTGCGTATCTTGTGAAAACTCGATAGACCTCATCTATTCCATCCATCATCTTCTCTTCTGTTATTTCCAAGGCTTCAGCCAATATTTCTATCATTATCTCAGTTAGATTTTGTCCTTTTTCTTCCGCTTTGTTTTGAAATCTAAGGTAGAATTCTGATATATCCATTTCCCATCACAACATACCACTTTTATTTTGTTCAACCACCATTAATCTGCTATCAATGTCTCCAATCTTCTTATCTCTTTGTTTATCTTCTTCTTCAATTTTCAGTAGTCTCTCATCATACTTCATCATCATTTGTTGGATGTTCTCCACTTTTTCATTGGTTTTCCCTGTTCTTTGTTCAGTGTTCTCTGTTCTTTGTTCGATGTTCTCTATTCTCTTTTCAATATTCTCAGATCTTGTTTAAATGGTTTGAATTCCTTGCAAAATCATTTGCAGGGTCGCTTTTTCTTTTTCTTGTTCTTTCTGTTGCCTTTACATTGTCTGTATTGAATGTTGTCCTCCAGATGGTAGAGAGGAGGAAGTGGAAGTTGAAGAACTAGGAGCTGTTAGTTTCCTACTCATTTCAAACAATTCAAAATCTTCAGGTTCTTCTAGACCTTAATCTATTTATGAAATAACCAATTGCAATTCCAAATAAAAATAGTAGGGAGAAAAAAGCTAAATAGTAATAATGATAAAAAAGAAAAAAAAGAGAATTTTTTTTTCAGGTTCTTGTATACCTGAATCCAATCGGTTGAGTAGATGACAGTAAAAATTCAAAAATGGAGAAAAAGACCATAAACACACACAAAAGAGAAAAAGTTGTAAAATCCCAAAGATGATGGAAAAGTGAGGAATAAAAAGCTAAAAAAAAAAAAAAAGGAAGAATTCTTCAGGTTCTTCAACACCTTAATCCAAATTAAAAGATCTCAAATATAAAAGAGAAGAGGAGGGAAAAAAAGACCAAGAAGATTTAAAAAAGGAAAAAATCAGTGTGGGAGATAGATGGAAAAACCAAAATACCAGCAAGGCAGAAAGAGAAAAAGAGGAAAAAAAGGCTACTCTCTTAAAAAATAATTATTTAATATAAAATAAAAAGCAAGCATAAAAATTTAACTTATTTCAAAAAACAAACTGTTGAGGAGGGGTAGCACAGCTTAGGAGAAATAAAAAAACACACTGCACTTTGCTTAATTATCCAAGGCTCTTATTATAGCACTCTTCTCATAGAATTATCATCTTTCTTTTCCTATAAACTTCAACACCAGGCTCCAGCTGTTGATAGAAACCCAGAAGAGCACCTGCAATAATCTCCCATGCTCTTCCCTCTATCTTATCAAATAGCAATGTCCTTGAGAAAAAAAAGAGTCTCAGTTCTTTCTTTCTCAGCTTTGTCTGGCCACAAGAGAAATAGAACATTTCCAAGCCTCTAGTTGGCAGTGTTACAAAGTTTCTTTGCTTTCACTTTCCCACTCCTTTCCCAGCAAAATATAATAAGGATTAATAAGAGAAAAAAAGAAAAAGATATTTTAAAAAGAGAAATAGCTAAAAAGGAGTCTCTAGCCTAAAATGTTGCAAAATCAAAAAGGAGAAAAAAAATTAATGGGGAAAAAAAACCCAGTCCAATTTCAAAGTATAAGACTACTTTATAAAATCCAACTATGAAAAAAAACATTACTTTGACATTCCTGTTTAAAATCGCCACTTAATCACTTCTGTCAAAACTTTTACAGATTCTTTCTTTTCCTTAGGGTGTCCTTTCAGATCTTAAAATAAAGAAAAAGTTCTCACCAAACCGGCACGCTCTCTCTTTCTGTTCTCTTTTGTTTCAGAGCTGTCCCAACTTCAGCAGCTTTAATGCTGCCTCTTTGCCGCTGGAAAGAAGAGCTTCTCCTGGATCTATCAGGGATTTTGTGGTATCCTTGGGATCGACAGGATGCGCTCTTTACTTTCACTGTCTCTTTGGGATGGTTTAGATCCAAATGGACCATCCAGGAGCAAAGATATCGGCAGTGATCTCAGACCTCCAAGATCGCATGCTGTATCGTCGTGACACCAGCTCTGCCCTCAGTTGTTAGACAACTGTTGATCAAGTGCTAGAGAGGGCTTCCTGGATTTAAGCTTGCCAACTGATAAATGAGGTGTAGAGTTGTAATTGCAGGAATGTTCCAATCTTGGATGGCAAACCTCAGATAAAGAATGTTTCCAAGTAAATACAAGTCAGGCAAACAAAGTCACTAATCTAAAGGAGGATTAGAGAGGGGAAGTAAACATATGTTAGTCTTTCACTAGAGATAATTAATTGTATGGATTACTGTGCTAAACAGTAACAAAAGTTAAGCAGTGACCAAAGTTAACCAATGATGGAGGATAACTAAAAATGTGTATAAATGCAAGACTAGACTCTAATAAAAATCATCATGATCCAGTTGTTCATGATCAATCAACTTGACAACAATGAGGAAGATCGGCGTGCACAGGTAGAAGTGGGTTTCTCAAAATCAGCATATTATTCTATCTATATTGGCCTTTGCTCCTTATTGTGATGAACTGAGCTTTTTACTAAAGGCTGTTTACTAAATCTACAAGACTAATCTTAGCTATATAAAACATTTACTGTGTATATCAACCATATTTATAAATGAATATATTGTATGGAAAGAAAAAAAAACAGTTATAAAGAAAACAATGCCATAAAGTTAATTAAATGGATGTAGAAACAAAATAGATTATTGAGACTAAATTACCTTGCCTTGATTCCAAAGCTCTTCAAGAGATTTGCTTAATAGAATGCTTAACAAAATCCATCATTAGATTTTAACTTTTGAATATTTTGTCCCAGTTGAACTTAATGATAGTTGGTGGACTATTTATGGGATTGTTATATCTATTGTGTATCTAATTTCGGTTGGATCCAGTCTCTCAAGAATTATAAATCTATGACTGAGTAGAAATGCAGCATATAACCCATTTAATTCTAACAGTACAATTCTTATGGATAAGAGCTGGAGTTTGCATTGATAGTTGCAGGGTGTAGCTAATTTATTTGATGGGTTTCTATGAGCCCCAGGAATGCAGTTTCATGGCACAATTGTGTGGCAGTTCAGATGACTTGGATAGTAGTATGCTTTTTTCAAAGTAATAAACATTACTGAATGCACTGTCTCAAGAAAATGCACTGTCCCCTGAGCAGCCTTGAACTGTGTGATTGTGATTGCTCCTTGACTTTTCATTAAGCTACTGTTTCTCTCAAGCCATTCCCTGAAGAGGTGATGATTGAGAGCAGGTCTGAGCCAGCAATACATTGTCATATGTCAAGGGACCTTTGGTTTTATGGCCTCTGTGAAAGCAGCAAGTCTTGTACATTGTGGCCAAGAAAATGGAAAGGAAGGATAATTTCTGTTTATTACAAATGCAGCTCATGAAATCTAGCCCTGTGCCATTTGTTTTCTTTGGCATAAGTAATTCCTTATAGTTAAAAATATTTCCCAGTTCTGTCTAAGATTGTAAAAATGATCTAATGGCTTTCCTTTCCCATTGTCTGTCTTTTCTGCTCCAAAGGTTTACAGTATTTTTGGAAAAGTATATGAAAGCAAAGAAGTACAAGACTGATTTAACCCAAACACTTCATCATTCTTAGGAGGGAGGGAGGAAGGACATCATACAATAGTTACACAAAATTGTTTCTGACATATAATTGGAATTGAGAAATCAGCTTTCTATGAGAAATATTATCTAAAAGTTAGCAAATTTTCAAATTAAGTTTAGCCTTGCTTTTTTTCCCCTCTTCAAGGCATATCCATTTACCTCAAGATTTATCACTTTTTTTATTCAGATATGCTCTAAAAATCAAATTAAAATGCGAAGTTGTAAGAGGAAAAAACAATAACAAAACAATCTCCTTAACAGATATCAATGGTGGGATAAGTAATCTGTAGTAATAAAATAAAATAATAAATGAAAAAAAAAGGGGAAGATATATCCATACAATTAGCACCAATAAACTATTTCAGACAACAGAGTCATGGTTTGCCAACAGCTGGCACAAAGTTTGGCACCAAGTAACTTATTGCAAACAATAAATATTTGAGTCCCACATGTATATGCATATTCTTAAATATGTGTATGTGACAGCTGGCACCACCCTTTAAGATACTATTGCTACATTCTGCACAAGGAGTTAAGAAAGATACACTAGGAAATATTAAGCTAATATATTTATTGGTGGCTTGTCAAGGCATGAATTGTTAGGGTAAGATTAGGTTTTTAAATAGGCTTTTAATCTTCAAAAATAGAAAAATCTAGATTTAGTTCAAATTAACTGGTGGCCCACAGTAAAATTTAAAAATTAATAGAATCTGATCGTTGGAAATAAAAACTGGCTGAATTAAATTACTGGACAATTGGTCTGTACTTAAATACTAAAGAAAGGGATACAGAAAATCTAAAAGAAGTTTATACTATAAAAATGACACAACTTTTCTTGGAACTAAAAATGGAATTAAGAAACATAAAGGAAATGTTACATGAAAGAAATGAATCATGCTGTATTGCCTTACAACTAATAGAAATGATGATTTTGGAGAACAAAGAAAAACAAGGAGAAGAGGAATTCACAGAAGTCTTAAAAAGGAGGGGGAAACAACCAGAATAAGAAATGGAGGGGGAAAATGAAGGGGAAAAAAGGCAATAAAAGAAAGAACCAGAAATAAGGAGATATGGAAACCAAACAAAAATGAAAAGAAATTGTTTAGTTGGAAGACATAATAGGTAGATAAAGATGAAAGAAAATGAATTCTGCAAAGTAAAGTGTTGTAATATATGAGAATGTAGTTTTTTAAAGCTAATGGAACTGATATCTCTTTTTTTAATTGGCTCCTTTTTAAATGATTATTGTTAAATTATATATGGATAGAATTAAAATAAATTTGGAAATTGAAGCTATGGTAAGAAAATGATACAAACAAAGAATACAGTTAAAATGACTTATGACTTGTAATGGGAAAGACTAATGTCATTTCTGTAATTAACTGAATAGATCAATATAATTGAAATAATAAATGATTTAGACAGTAATTGGGGGAAAAAATACCAAACGGAATCTAACTTTACACACACACACACACACACACACACACACACACGTATATGAATGCAGTTCAGCTTCCTTCAGGTATTATCCCACGTCATTGTAATGTTTTTAAAGTTGTAGCAATGTTTCAGCAGAATCTCATCTGCCATCATCAGGCCTTTGGTTTTAAATTTGAGGCTAGCCTATTGTTGTGCCAGGATGCTTTTTTCTACATCCTAATTGGTTGGGAGTTTTGGTCTGTGTTTATTGGACTTGGAGTTTGTTTGTTTGGTGTTTCTGGTTTCTTGTGTCTGTTTTGTGACTTTGATTGGCTGGCAACACTGTGTTCCTGTATTGGAGGCTTTCAGTGCAGCTTGGCTTCATGTGAAAGGACGGCTGTTGTCTATTAGGAAGCCAGGTTTCATCTGGGTGCCTGGTGGGGGGGTGTTCGAGCTGGAGGTATCAGAGGGAGTCTGTTTGTGCCCAGGTGTTTGTCTGGCTTGTGGTGTGGAGATCTTTCTGTTTGTGAGTGCAGGCTTCCAAATGATTGACAGTCTGCTGGAATCATCTCTTCTATTCATGCTTTCAGGTCTTTTTTCAATCTCTATGGCTTCTCTGATGATTCTGTGGCTGGGGTTTTCTATAGTGGCTAGGGTTTTGGTGCCATTGACTGATGTTATGATCTGTGGCTTTCATGTGTTGGACTAGTGAGGAGGTGTGTTCCAGCTTTTTTACTGCATTTTTGAGTTCATCCAGGCAGGTACTTATTCTTCTATTGGTCTGTCCAATGTATGTGGCCGGGCATGATGCACAGGGAACTTCGCAAATGCCTTGGTTTTCCAGGTCAATTTTATCTTTGGGGTTTCTGAGGATAGCTGCTATTTTTTTCTCTGTTTTGAAGGCAGTCTTGATGTGATTCATCATCTTCAGGCTTGTTTCTTTAGCTCTGTGTTTCTCAGAGCTTCCTTTTAACTGCTAGTGGGGGTGTGACTTGATTGGGTGGGGACTTGGCTGTGTTCTGATTGGGTGGGGGTGTGTTCTGATTGGTAGTGGGGTTGGCTGTGTTCTGATTGGCTGGGGGTGTCTTCTGTTCAGGTGGGGGCTTGGTTGTGCTCAGGTTAGTCTTAGTTGCTGGGGGATTTGAGCTGGTGAGCTGTGAATCCTGTTGTTTGGCTTCACGTTTGTGGTCGTGCCACATCTTCATGGTGGGTGTCAGTTTGCTTCTTGTATGGGTCAGAGGGGTTTGAAGCGGGTAGTGGTGCAGCTGCGGTATGGCTTCTGGTCCGTGGTCGTGTCTCATCCTCTGTGTGGGTGTGAGTCTGCTTTCCACGTGGAAGTGTGGTGGTAGCATCTTTTGTGGCACTTGTGGGTGTGGGTCTGATGTCACTCTTCATATTAGGTACTCATTTTTTAATGAGGGCAGGTTTCCAAATGGCTGGTAGGCAGGAGGTATCATCTCATTTATTCATGCTGTTTGGGCATTTTTCTATCTCTATGGCTTCTCTGATTATTCTGTTGTTGAAGTTTTTGGTTTTGGCGATAGTTCTGGTATTTTTAAAGTCAATTTCATGTCCTGTGGCTTTGAGGTGTTGGATCAGGGAAGAGGTCAGTTCTTCTTTTTGATTGAGTTCTTGTGTTCTTCAGTGCGTGCATTTATTCTTCTGTTAGTTTGTCCGATGTATGTGGTGGGTGAGGCAGTGCAAGGGATTTCATATACTCCTTGGTTTTCTAACTCGATTTTGTCTTTAGGGTTTCTTAGGATGGTGGATATTTTTCTGTTTGTGCAGAATGATGCTTTAATGTTGTGTTTTTGGAGGATCTTGCTAATTTTGTCTGTAGTGCCTTTTATATATGGGAGGAGGGCTTTTCTTGTACTCTTGTTCTCTGTCTTGGCTTTTGGTAGGGTTTCTTTTTGGATTAGGTGGGTAATCTTTTTTTTGGAATCCATTGGCTGTTAGTACATTAGTGAGAGTGTGTAGTTCGGTTTTTAAGTGTTGTTCGTCGGCTGAGCATTTTGTTCTGGAGATGAGTGTCTTGTTCCATTGGTCTGTTGATCTTCTAGGTCTCTGTTATGTCTTAGTGTGTTTTTGTGGATGTTGGTGATTTTGTTTTTGTGGAAGCCATTGGCTGTCAATACTTTAGTCAGGGTGCATAGTTCAGTCTTTATATGTGTCTTGTCTGCCAGGCGTTTGGTTCTGGTAATTAGTGTTTTAGCCACGGAATTTATCTGTGCTGGGTGGTGGTGGGATTGGGCGTTGAGGTAGCGGTTGGTGTGTGTTTTCTTCTGGTATATGGTGTGTCCCAGTGTGCCATCTGTTCTTTTGTAGATTAGTACATCTAGGAATGGTAGTTGTTTGTTTATTTCCATTTCCATGGTGAACTTGATTTTGGGGTGTGTGTTTTTTAGGTGTGTTAGGAAATTGTTTAGGTTTTCTTTTCCATGGGGCCAAATCACAAATGT
>BLBF01000040.1:36811592-36828399 GCA_015471245.1 Laticauda colubrina
CCATATTTGGGTGTCACTAGATGTTCTCTATGTGTAAAAAACAGTTTTTACATCATGTCCAGTATTTTTCGGACAGGCCCCTGTGGTCAGGGTTTCTGAGCAGTTTGCAACAGCAGATGTGGTCATATTTCCACAGAGCTTTTCTGTTGCAGAATGTCATATGCAGCGAGGTAGTTTGTGGTTGGAACAGGATATGGACAAACAATATAGCTATAGCTTATTCAAAAGATTATATGGCTAATGTAAGGCAAAATTATCTGATCATTGCAGTAATATTTCTCCACATCTCCTCCTTTCTTTTTTATTTCAAGGAAAAGGCTGTGGTAGGTTAAGCCAGAGTGTAGCCCAGACTCCTCCGAGTCTGAGAGTTACTTCCACTTACCAACCACTGGACACAGAGTCAAGTCCTCCGACTCAGCCTGTATCGTTTGACCTTACCTTATCATAGTCTGAGGAGATGTTTTTTTAGAGGACTGAGTCGTCCTCATTCTTCCCATTCAGAATGAAGAGATTTTTTGCTGACATATTATCCTGTGGCACAGATTGATAGGTATCACCACTATCCTGGTCCCAGAGGGTATTCTGGGATTGTAACAACAGGGTCTGCAATGAATCCATTCTTCTTGTGATAAATTTAGAGAAGCATTTAAACAAACATGGGCCAATTGTGCATATTAATACAAGCAAAATTAATGGTAGCAGGTGAACTTTTCTCTGGAGTACCGGTGGGTTGTGGGGGTGGCATCTTACGGTTGGTTAGTATATTCTTGGGGGCTACCAGCACAGGGGGTTCTATGGGGCTTTGTATTAGTTTTATGGTGAAAATGTTACCTAGGTCTCTGTCGTTATCATAAACACGACCTCCCCAAGTGACCCCTGCTTGCCATCCCTTATATTTTTTTCCCTGATTAGTAAAAGAAATTTTTACTGGATTACAATTCTGGTATACTCCTCTTTGGTTTCTCTTACATATTACGTTCTCGCCAGTCCGTTTAAGCATAATAAAATCATCTTTGAGAGGAGGGTCCCATGATATTTCTCCCGTGGAGACACAGCTCCAGTCTGCACAAAAATATACACTTTCCCCCCCACATTTCTTCCGGTGTGCTGTATCCTTCTTATGGCCAGGGCAGACATAGAGGGGCCGTTGCTTGACCCATTTGTGGCTAATGGTGGTGTCCATCATTATACCAAAGTCAAAGTACAGATCAGGAAACCAGGATCCCGGTACTGCCATGGATGAAGTGGAGTTCAGGATGTCTGCATGTATGTCCAGTACTACCCATGTTAAGTTTTGGGGCTGATGAGGATTGGGTTGCACACAGTTAGAAGTATAAAAGGCAATGCTCAGTAGCTGAAGGGCAAAAGGAAACCACAGCATTCTTCCCAGTTGAAGCATGGTTTTAGGGAGATGAGAAGGGAACCATCTTTAATGTGACTTAACCAAATACGGTCTGGTATGTCTGGCTGGAACCCAAAGCACTTGGTCCGGCAGCTGGATGGCTGCATAGCCTTGACCCCAGGTGATGAGATCAGCAAGTCCTCGCCAAGTCAGGTTGACAACGTTTAAGACATGAAGACATAGATTCAATGTGTTTTGCACTGCTGGGAGGCCAGGGGCTGTTTTCCCCTGTGTTTTCGTATATCTGTCAAGAGCTGTTTTTAAAGTTAGATTGGCGCGCTCTACCAAAGCTTGACCTTGACTATTGTAGGGAATTCCAAACTTGTGTGTGATTCCCCATTTGTTACAAAAGTGTGCAAAGGCTGTACTAATGTAAGCAGGACCATTGTCTGTTTTAATCTCTTTTGGGCATCCCAGCGATGCAAAGGTACGAATGCAGTGATTAATTACATGTTTTGTGGCTTCACCCCTTTGAGGGGTTGCCATGATGAAGCCTGAATAAGTATCGATGGAAACATGGAGATATTTCCATGGGGCAAAAGATGGATATTGAGTTACATCCATTTGCCAGATTTGACAAGCTTGAGTTCCTCTGGGGTTAACTCCCATAGGAAGAGAATGTGCTTGTTGGCTACAAGTAGGGCATTGCTGTAAAATAGCAGATGCTTCTGTAGCCGATAAGCCAAATTGTTTCATGAGCGCTTTTTTGTTTTGATGAAAATAAGAATGACTTTCCCAAGGAGTTTGGGAGGAAATAGAAAGTGCTGTCATAGAAGATTTCAGATAAGTAGCCGATGCCGCAGCGTCAGCTCGGTCATTTCCTTCCTGTAGTATTCCAGGGAAGGGTTGATGACTTCGAATGTGAGAAACATGAAAAGGAGAGTGGCGAGTAGAAATGAGTGTTTGCAATTTGATAAAGAGAGTAAGTAGTTCAGAGTCAAGAGACGGAGAAAGGTATGATTCATAGATGGAGGATACGATTTGAGTTACATACAAGCTGTCAAGAATTAGATTGAAAGGTTGAGAAGGAAACATCTGAAAAGCAAGTATAGATGCAAAGAGTTCTGCTCTCTGAGCGGATTTTTAGAGAGATGTAAGAGAGGCATGCTTGGAGCTGCAGCTGAGCGAAGGACAACATGACCCAGGTAAGAAAAGGGAGGTGTAAACTGAATTTTTTCAGGGGCTACAGTGAGGCCCCCCTTCTGTAAGATTGTAGAAAAGTAGGTAAATGAGGTTTGACTGTCCCAGGAGATCCTGGGGCAGCAATTAAGATATCATCCATGTAATGATAAACCAGAAAGGAAGGAAAAAGAGTACAGAAAGGTTGAAGGATTTTATCCACATAATATTGACACATAGTAGGACTATTGAGCATTCCCTGGGGTAAAACTTTCCACTGATAGCGAGAAGTAGGCTTTGCATTGTTGAATTCAGGGACAGTGAAAGCAAATAACTGCCTATGTTTTGGATGCAACAAGATAGAGAAGAAACAATCTTTTAGATCTATGACAGCTAGATCATAGTCCCTGGGGATGATGTTTGGGTTTGGAAGACCACACTGTAAAGGGCCCATAGGTCGAATAATGGCATTAATTTGCCTGAGATCAGACAAAAATCTCCATTTTCCTGATTTCTTTTTTATAACAAAAACTGGGGTATTATAGGGACTAAAAGAAGGTTCAATGTGCCCTTTGGCAAGCTGTTCTTGCACCAAGGAGTGCAAAGCAGTTAGCTTTTCCTGTGTGAGAGGCCACTGATCCACCCATACAGGGATATCTGTTCTAAGAGAAAGAGGAAGAGGAAGAGGGGGGGTGATTAAGATTGGCAACAGAAGGATTAGGGCCAGGGACAGAGGAAGGGGGATACGGGGGTGTGTGTGTGACAGGGGACTGACAGGCAGTAGCAACTGCCACTGTGTCATAAGCAGGAGGCTTTGAGTCAAAGGTCTGTTCTCCTTTTTTCAGATACAGCAAATCAATCATGGCCATAAGGGCCTGCTACGTTGTTAATAATGGTGGAGGGGCTCGTGGGGGCTCATGGAGCCATTTCCCCACATGCACCCATGTTGATTTTTTCAGTGACCCTTCCTCCTGATAGGCAGGGCAATGGTCTCCCAGATACTTTAGAAGGATTTTAACGTTTGATCGGGAGACGGGGTAAATGGTACTACCTTTTGATTTTTGAATTTTATTAGTTTTCCTAACTAACTTCTCCAATTCTTGCAAATGCACAGTCTGCCTTTTGGATAGGTCCTGCCCCATAACTCATGTGAAGTTGCGCGATGTCTGTTCCAGACAGCAAGTAGATGGGGTGTCAGGCGGCGTAACACGGCACCCGAACTTCGTCCGTGGGTTCAACGAATCACGGAGCGGAGCCTGGGTCTGCGAATCACGTCGGGGTCACCAGTTGAGGCATCGCTCTCCCGGAGGGCTCCCCACGAACTGCCGAATGGGTTTGAGGAAAGACACGACACGCGTTTTCTCCTTGGGGTGAGCGAGCCCCGAACTAGCTCAAGACAAGCTCTTTTATTGAGGTTTGGGTGGGTTACAAAATATCAGAAGGCAAGCATGTGATCCTGATTGACCATACCAAAACTGACACATTGGGTTGAATACACATATATGGCAACGATGTTTTGCAAACACAGTTGGGTGGGATGGATATCCATATTTGGGTGTCACTAGATGTTCTCTATGTGTAAAAAACAGTTTCTACATCATGTCCAGTATTTTTCGAACAGGCCCCTGTGGTCAGGGTTTCTGAGCAGTTTGCAACAGCAGATGTGGTCATATTTCCACAGAGCTTTTCTGTTGCAGAATGTCATATGCAGCGAGGTAGTTCGTGGTTGGAACAGGATATGGACAAACAATATAGCTATAGCTTATTCAAAAGATTATATGGCTAATGTAAGGCAAAATTATCTGATCATTGCAGTAATATTTCTCCACAATATATATATGTTTGTTTTTTAAAGTTTTCGCGGGTACTTACATGTGTGCTGTTCAGCTTCCTTTGGGTATTATCCCATGTCATTGTAGTGTTTTTAAAGCTGTAGCAACATTTCAGCAGAATCTCATCTGCCATCATCAGGCTTCTGTATTGAGTACAACTCAATATCATTGACTTGTATACAATATCATTGTATTGAGTTCGTATGAACTCAGAAGCCTGATGATGGCAGATGAGATTCTGCTGAAACGTTGCTACAACTTTAAAAGCACTACAATGACGTGGGATAATACCCAAAGGAAGCTGAACAGCACACATGTAAGTACCCGCAAAAACTTTTAAAAACATATATTTTATATATATATATATGAACAATTGCTTTCCAAACTCAGATCAGAAGAAAGGTTTTAACACAGACATTCCAGATTATCTAGACCCGTGCTGTCAGACTCTAGACCCATGGGCTGAATGCGTCACATGCTAGCCATACCCATGCCTGGTTTGGCAAAGGAGAAAAAAAATGTTGATACATCACATGATGCCGCTGTGATGATGTGAGTTTGACACTCCTGGTCTAGATCCTAACTATCTAAGGACCTATCTATATCATTATTAGGATCTTCAGAAGAGGCTGTTTTAAAGATACCATTGCACAGAGAAATGTATTTTATCAAATAGACAGAAAAAGCATTTTCTTTCGTAACTGAAGACTGAGCTTTCTTCAGAATTAACACCAATCCTTACTCTTTCAATTTTTCATAAGCAGTTTAATTTGACTTTGTAAACTCCATTCACTAGTACTAATATTGATTTACTTTTATTTTCATATTTTTATATGGTTTCATTATTAAATTATGCTTTTCATTTATCTAATCTGTTGCCCTGGTTATATTTGTGGGAAGGTTAGTAAAGAAAATTTCTAAATAAATATCACTGGAAACCAACTCTTCTGATTTTGGGGGGATATTTCTATTAATTCAAAAATATTTTAGGAAAGTAAATATATTTTGACAGTCTGCTTCAGTGAAAGAGTTGATGGGCTATTAGCATGGCTTCTGGAACAAATTTGCATTCCACATATATGTTATGAATCCACATTATAGGCAAGTGAAATGTCATATAAAAATACATTCTTCAACAGCAAGAGAAAAATATATGTATTTTCCAGTTTCAAAACTTGTTTGCCAAGTTTTAACCCAAAGCAAATTTTTATGGCTGAGTTACAAACCTCTGAAAATAAGGGTTTATAATGGAAACACTGACACAACACTGACTATAGTGGCACAGACGTGGCCGTTATAGTATGCACTAGAAATACCAAAGAAGATTAGAAATGACATTTTGGATGTGGGGCCTTTTTGGGGCTTTGGGAAACTTAGTTTGGATTCTATTTTTTTCCCCTACCCTCAGAAAGCTTTCCCAGGTGGAATGTTATCTCTAATTCCATTTTTCATTTCTGTCACGTGTTTACTTAAAGCCCTATTATTATTTCCATAAAATGTATTTAGGAACATTATAGTTTTTCCAATTTAAAGCATTTGGTATTGTTACAGATCTGTTCCTTCCCCATTTCACTTCCATTGTGAGTCTGATTTCAAAGGACTGTCCAATCAGTTTCAGCTTAAAGATAAAGAGAAAACTCCAAAGAAGTGACAACAGGAGTCATTAAAATGGCCATCCATCATTAGAGCTTGAAAAGCAGGTTCAAGTGCACATGATAGTCACTTATTTTTCACCCTTAACTTTGTTTAATGGGGAAAGGTAAGGGGTAAAATGAAACCTAGAAAGCGACATGTGTTTTTAAAATTATTCTTTTAAAAAAAAACAGAATGATGGAAATAAATTATGTACAGGGAATTTGCTTGTTAATAAAATAACTTTCCCAAGCTGAAGAGAATAGGACCATATTTGGTGTGAGGGGAGAAGCCAGCAAAAGAAAAATTGTTTATGAAAATTAGCCAGGGACTACAAAGTTAAAAAAAAAATCCCCAAATTACCTCACTGCATCCCAATGCAAGGAGAGTTGGATAATGGAGTGACCAATGCTCACTGCTGTCTTCTAATCCCACCTTCTTTCTCCTTCACTGTCATTGACACAGAGTGAAAAGCATGGAGCTTGTTCATTTTCTTCAATATGCACAAACATATGGGCATTGCTGGTAAAAAAAGTTTGAAAGAACTTCAGAAGCTATCCTTTGCATTCTCCTATATTAAGAATACAATTACCTTTTCATCAGATTATAATTCTATTTAAGAAATATTAATGAAATATAACATGAACGTGCAGAAAATATTTTTGTTAATTTGAATTATTCATAACTCTTGAGTCGATAACTATTTATGCCTTCATAATAATAGTAAAATTATTCTTATTTTGGATATGTCATACATTGGGTGGTTATTTTTGTGTGTGTGTGTGAAGATTTTTTTAAAGAAACACTCAAAATATAAAAGAAGGAACTAATTGGGCTATTCGTTGTGGTAATCCTGATTTTGTGACACAGAACAGTAAGTTATTTAGAATGGTCCTTAGCTAACGGGCTAAATGTATTAGGAAAAGGCCACACAGATGCTTGAACTTTCATTAACAAAATGTTGTTGTAACCAAACAAAAACAGAGAGCATAAAACATATGGCATATACTTCTGTGCATTTACCCAGCAAGTAAGATCCAAAGGAATTTGATATTGAAGTGGGAAAAGTTATACCATGGGGCTTTGGTAAGTTGTAATGCAATGAGTTTTTCACAACTTCATAATCCAGAATATTCTGGATTAGTTGTATTTTGCACTTTAAATAATTTGCTTATAGAGAGTCATTAGTTAAAAATTATCCAAATTCTAATCAAAAGCTTCACAAAAACAAGAAAAGTTTCAATCTGTCAGCAGAATGGAAAAAAATTATATTTCAGATTATGTTAGCATCTCTCTTCTCCTTCCCCCCCCTTCCTCCTCTCTCTGCATGTTATCATTAATAATGTTAATTTCAATAACAATACTAAAATACTGCAAAATTATATGATATGGATCTATGATCTTCCAAAACTACTCACAGAGTTCAGCAAGGCACTCGAGAGAACTGATAATTGGGAAAATCCCAAACATTGTCTGGAATCCCTTCAGATCCACCCAATAATTAATAAAGCAAATCCTTTGTGGAAACAGACATAATATAATCCTTTTAAAATTAAATAAAATATTGCATATATTGTATACATAACTCTTAACCAAATCGGAGGTGGAGATTTACTGCATATTAAAAAGGAATTATAATGAATATAGTTAATTTATAAGCAAATAATTAAGTGCAAAAGAAAATTGTATTATTAAAAAGGTATTATTCTAAAATTCTATGTAGAGGTCTACACATCCTTTTCATTTAGTTTGTTCATGCAATGATCGTTATTTGTGAATTTTTGTTTTGTTTCAAACCTTGTATCAGAGAAATATTTATAAGCCTCAACTATGAACTTATTTCTTGATGTTTTAATTTAATTAATTGTTTAAATGAATTTATATTATTATTGTTGTTGTACCCCCATTTCTTTCTCTTGATACTGTCCACAGAGCACCAGCTTTCAGTACATCAAACAAGTGTTGAGCACTTTTGCTGTACCTGACACAGAGACAGCATTTGTTCGGGTATTGTCCCACATCATCATAGTTATGCTTTTAAAGTTGTAGTAACGTTTCGGCAGAATCTCATCTGCCATCATCAGGATTCTGTATTGTGTTCAACAGACGAACACAATACAGAAGCCTGATGATGGCAGATGAGATTCTGCCGAAACGTTCACCCATACCACCTCTTGGAAATGATCAAAGATCTATGCGTGGCTTCACTATTCACTCAAGTCCTGACAAAAGAAACTCTTGAAATCATCAAAAATAAATACCAACCAGCTAAATACCTCATTGAACAAGCAGAACACTGCTTAACCAACACATATTTCATATACAAAGGACAAAGATACAAGCAAATTGTAGGAGCCCCTATTGGATCACCACTGTCACCTGTCATTGCAAACCTGTTCATGAAGAATTCGAATCCAGAGCCCAAGCGAATGCAACCCCCAAATACAAACTATGGTTAAGATACATCGATGACACATTTGTGATTTGGCCCAAGGAAAAGAAAACTGAAACAATTTCTTAAAACACCTAAACAGCACACATTCCAAAATCAAGTTCACCATGGAAATGGAAATAAACAAACAACTACCATTCCTAGATGTACTAATCAAAAAAAAAAAAACAGATGGCACACGATGACACACCATATACCAGAAGAAAACACAAACCAACCACTACCTCAACGCCCAATCCCACCACCACCCAGCACAGAAAAACTCTGTGGCCAAAACACTAATCACCAGAACCAAATGCCTGGCAGACAAGACACACATAAAGACTGAAGGCCCTGTCACACTGCCCAACGGATGCAAAACGTTAACAACGGACGAGAAAAATGTTCCATCCATTGTTATCCGCTCTCAGAAGGGGCAAAAATTTGCATAACCAGAGCAGATAACACGGAAAGGAATGGACAGGGGGAGGACGCAGAGCGGATGGAAAACGGATGCAGAGCAGAAGCCTAGTGGATGGAGGCGGATGGGAGCGGATGGTACATCCGCAAGGCTTCCGGGGGACCACAGCAAAACGGACGCGGAACGGATGAAACGGATGCACAGCGGATGCACAGCGGAAGCCAAGCGGATGCCGAGCGTTTATTGCGCATGCGGGGAGGATGCATTGCATCAGCCCCGCGGATATAACGGAAGCAGCTCGGAAGCAGGTCGCCATTCAGAGGAAAGACCTGCTGCTGGATGGATTGACTGCCTTGCCTGCCCTGCCTGCATGTCTGCCTGCCAGCCTTGCTGCCAGCCTTGCTGCCAGCCTCCCTGCCAGCCTTGCTGTCTGCCTGCCTGCCAGCCTTGCTGCCAGCCTCCCTGCCAGCCTTGCTGGCTGCCTGCCTGCCAGCCAATCTGCCTGCAAGCCTTGGTGCCTGCCTGCCTGCCAGCCTTCCTGCCAGCCTTGGCGCCTGCCTCCCTACCAGCCTTCCTGCCAGCCTTGGTGCCAGCCTTCCTGCCAGCCTTGGTGCCTGCCAGCCTTGGTGCCTGCCTGCCAGCCTTGGTGCCTGCCTGCCTGCCAGCCTTCCTGCCAGCTTGGTGCCTGCCTCCCTGCCAGCCTTCCTGCCAGCCTTGGTGGCCTGCACCCCTGCCAGCCTTCCTGCCAGCCTTGGTTCCTGCCAACCTCCCTGTCAGCCAGCAACCCCACAACCATGTGGAAGCACAGCAAGCCTCAGCCATCTGCTGCCAGCCCTTTCAAGAGGGACAGGGCTACCATCCCGCCCCCTGGCCCTCACTCTGGTTCTGCTGGAGCTTCTGCAGCACGGGCTCACTCTTCTGGGGCTGGGGCTTCTGCTGCTACTGCTTCTGGAGGAGCTGATGACAAGCACTCCAGCACCAGCCACCTCCACAGCACCTGGACCCTTCACCCCTGAGACTGAGCGACCAATAGGAGTGCCAGAGACTCATTTTTGTTTTATAGCTTCTTGTTAATAAACTCTATTTTTGATTCATACATTTGCTTCATTTCTTTTTTTTAATAAAGTCTTGGTGTAAACTTTTAGAAATGGTTTAAGCCTTTGCATGCTTGTGGGATGGGTTAAGATAGCAGTGGGATGGGCAGGGATACCTTTGGGATGGGTAAGGATAGCAGTGGGATGGGCAGGGATACCTGTGGGATGGGCAGGGATACCTTTGGGATGGGTAATAGCTGTGGGATAGATAAACCTCCAGTGCAAGCATAGTGGGACTGTATGGTCCACTCTCCCAGGTGCCACACCTATGGCCCTTTATTATCAATAATAATGTAATAATCATCCACACATGTCAACAAAAACACAACTCTTTATTAAATGCCCTGATCATTGTAGGGCCACCCAACATACATGGCCCAATCTCATCAGTGTGATGAGACAGGCTGAAGGAAGCATCCATTAAGCATCTATCATCCTGTCTTGTCACTCCACTGCTCCAGCTGGGGAGTTGCACCAGTGTTTCAGGAGGTTGCGCTGCTTCTTCCCTTCTTGTGAGGCTCTGTTGGGGCCTTACACATCCACAGTGTCTGTCAGGTTTCGCCCTTGCCTCCATTCCCCAGGCTCCATGTCCCCATTGCCTTGCTAGAGGTCCACGAGCCTGTTCTGCAAGACTGGGTAGTGGGTGCGCATGAGATTGTGCAGGATGCAGCAAGCTTCCATGATCCTCCTCACGGTCTCTGGGCAATGCTGCATGGTGGTGAGAAGTACCTGGAACCTGTTGGCTAGGATGCCAAAGGCGTTCTCCACCACCCGCCTTGCCCTGGACAGCCTATAGTTGAAGATCTTCTCTTCACGGGTGAGGTATTTGGAGGTGTAGGGCTTCATGAGGTAGGTTGTGAGGGAGAAGGCGTCATCCCCCACAATGAAATAGGGCACATCTCGCATGTTGTTGGGCAGGGGTTCTGGATCTGGGAAGCCCACGATGAGGTTGTGTTCCAGCCTACCCTTGAGGTCACTTGCGTTGTATACCTGGGCATCTGAAGATGAGCCGTTGCCTGAAGCATCGATGTACATGAACTTGTAGTCAGCATGGCGAAGAGGATGATGCCGAAGAAGCCCTTGTAGTTGTGATAAGAGGACCCTGAGTTGGCTGGTGCTTTGCAGGCCACGTGCTTGCCATCGATGGCTCCAACGGTGCGTGGGAAGTTCCACCTCTGATACCACTGCTCTGCAACTTTCTTCCATCCTTCTTCATTGGAGGGGCACTGGAGGAGCTCCTCCTTGTATTCTTCGATGATGGCCTGCACCACTTCTCTGCCCACAATGCTGATGGTGTTGTGTGGCACCCTCCAGCCGTACTGCATGCTCGTGTATGTGGTCCCTGAGGCCAGGTGGCGCAGAGTGAGTGCCACCTTGAGCCCAGGTTCCAGGCTGGGCCGGAAGTTGGTGTTTGCCTTGGTCAACCTGGGTGTCAGCCGTTGCACAACTTCGTCAAACATGGCTGGAGGCATCCTCATGAAGTTCTGGAATGCCCGAGTGTCTTCGTTCCTGAGCTCCAGTATCAGCTTGTTTTACAGTCCGTCCTCTGCTCTTCTGACGAACCATCTTCGTACCCAGACGCTTCTTGGCTGCCTCTTTTTCTTCCCGTAGTAGAGTTCACAGAGCCTGTAGATGGCTTTGCACTGTTGCAGAAGGATGGTGGCTGCCAAAAGGACTTTGTTATGATCCACGGTGAACATGACTGGATGCTGTGGAAGAGCAAGAGTCAGATGAAGGCTGCAGAGGTCTCTACCACAGGGCTGCTGTTCTGAAAGTGAGATCCAGATGAGTTGCTCCCCCTTTTTATAGGCAGTATAGGTGTCCCTTTGCATCCTCTAGGCATCCTCTAGGCATCCTCTAGGCATCCTCTAGGCATCCTCTAGGCATCCTTAATATCCGAGATAGGTCCCCTCTGCGAAGGTTTTTCCGTTTTAAATGCTTTGTTTCCGTGCTGCATGTGCTAGGCTTCCGTTCTGCATCTGTTCCACGTCCGTTCTGCTTCCTCCCTGCGTCTGAGTGGATGTGAGTTGCGTGGATGCGGAACGGATGACTAGTGGATATAGCAGATGCGTAATGGATGCAGAACGGATGCCTCGCGGATGTGTAGCAGATGCAGAACGGACAAATTGGATACATTTTCCACGCAAAAGTTTTGAGCAGCTCAAAACTTTCTGAGCGGATGAAACATCCATAAACGGATGCTGGACGGATAGAGACGAAGCAAAATGGAGGCAGTGAGTACAGAACGGATACATCGTGTTAACCAATGGATGGCAAGCTTTTTTGTCCGTTTTACATCCTCTTTGCATCTGTTGGTGCAGTGTGACAGGGGCTTTAATTATGCACCCTGACTAAAGTACTGACAGCCAATGGCTTCCACAAAAGCAAAATCACCGGTTTGATTCACAAAAACACACTGAGACTTAATGGAGACCTAGAAGATGAACAGACCTGTGGAACAGCTGTCCTGCCCTACATCAGAGATATTACAGACAAAATCAGTAAGATACTACACAGGTATCACATCAAGACTGCCTTCAAAACAGACAGAAATCAGAAACAGACATTATAACAGCCATCCTAAGAAACCCCAAAGATAAAATTGACCTGGAAAACCAAGGCATATATGAAGTCCACTGTGCATCATGCCCTGCCACATACATTAGACAGACCAATAGAAGAATAAGTACTCGCCTGGATGAACACAAAAATGCAGTAAAAAAGCTGGAACACACTTCCTCACTAGTCCAACACATGAAAGCCACAGGTCATAGCATCGACTTCAATGGCACCAAAATCCTAGCCACAACAGAAAACCCCAGCCACATAATTATCAGAGAAGCCATAGAGATTGAAAAAAGACCTGAAAGCATGAATAGAAGAGATGATTCTAGCAGACTGTCAATTATTTGATAGCCTGCACTCACAAACAAAAAAATCTCCACACCACAAGCCAGGAAAACACCTGGGCACAAACAGATCCCCCCTGATACCACCAGCTCAAACACACCCCAATCAGGCACCCAGATGAAATCTAGCTTCCTAATAAATGATAGCCGTCCATTTACTCGGAGCCAAGCTTCACTAAAAGCCTCCAATACAGGAAACACAATGTTGCCAGCCAATCAAGACAAAAATGCCACAAAACAGACAGAAGATATTAGAAACATCAATCAAGTAGAACATAGCAAACTCCAAGACCAATAAACACAGACCAAGACTCCCAACCAATCAAGATGAAGATAAAACTATTCTGGCACAACAGTAGACTAGCCCCAATTGTAAAAGTGAAACAGCTGTAAAAGTCTGACTCACAGATGAACACAATACAGAAGCCTGATGATGGCAGATGAGATTCTGCCAAAACGTGTAAGAATACACACACACACAAACACACACACACACACACACACAAATACATTTCATTACAAAAGAAATCACTGTGAAAAACAAAACTAATGCACATAAACCATATATGTTTCTCATCAATTAGACGGTGTGCTCTTTCCTCAAGAACCATTTTCCTAATATTCATTTCCTGTTGTTGGTAAATATTCTTTGTCTTTCCCCTTTATTTTTTTCCAATCCTTATCTTTTCATTCTTTGGTTTTTATCCTTAATCCAACTGTACCATCAAAAATTACTTAAGAATATGCAATCCTTCGTAGACCTCTTCAGTGCCATGCAAAGTAGTTTTAATTTTATGGACTACTATTTCTCAATCTTGGCAACTTTAAGATATATAGACTCCGAATCCCAATATTCCCCAGCCAACAATAGTTGAGGAACACCGATGTAGACAACCATGAGTCAAAAGTTATCATCACATTGTAATGAGCAGTTTTTACTGTGGAAATTTGGTCTTGGAATAGATATGTTTGCCATCTACAGTGTGTTCAAATTAGCTTTCTATGACAGATTTGATTTTAAGAGGAAGGAAAATTTTCTGTTTGTCTAACTTTGAACCATCTCTTTCCCATCTTACAAAGTGGCTCAAAAATTAGCACGACACTTGTTAACAAGGCTTTTACAACCACTTCAATAAGTTAGTTGCATACCATTTAAAATTTCTTGCTGGTACTTTGATGAAAAAGTAGTAAAATGAACTCTTTTCTTTTATTTCCCAAAGGTGCTTTTTCAGGAGGCAACTGGACTTGCTTGTTTTTTTCTTTTGAAGATGTTTCACTTCTCATCCAAGAAGCTTCTTCAGCTCTAACTGCATATTGGGGAATGGAAGGATTCATATTATTCCTTGCAGATAGCTACAGGAGTGGGATTCAGCTTTTTTAACAACTGATTCTGTGAGCATAGCTTAGTTGGTGGGTGTGGCTTGGTTATCATGTGGCTGGGTGGGTGTGGCCAACTTGACATCACTCATGTCAAGCACATCTCCTCGCCTGGCCTCTCATGATAGTGGGGATGCTACAACGGTCATAAGTGTGAAAAATGCTCATAAGTCATTTTTTTCAGTGCCATTGTAACTTTGAATGGTCACTAAATGAACTGTTGTAAGTCAAGGATTACCTGAACAAAAATACAAAAAGCTTCTTTGCTTGCAAAAAGCTACCTTAAATACCAATCATTAGATTAAAAATACCTGCAAGCTGGAGTTTCAAATCAGGCAGGGTGCCACAGCACCTTGAGGAATGAAAATATTTAAAATGCAGTGGTAACTATCAAGCAGCCAACTCTTGCTCATAAAGGCCATGTCACACTGCCCAACGGATGCAAAAAGGACACAACGGATGAGCAAAATGTTCCATCCGTTGTTATCCGCTCTCAAAAGGGGCAAAAATTTGCATAAGCAGAGCAGATAACACAGAAAGGAACAGACATGGGGAGGACGCAGAGTGGATGTATAGAGGATGCGTAGAGGATGCAGAGTGGATGCGTAGAGGATGCAGAGCGGATGCAGAGCGGATGAGCTGCATCCGCTTTCATCCTTTCTCCATCCGTGCTACTAATGCTGCGCGTCCATTCTGCTTCCTCCCTGCGTCCGTTTACCGCTGGAATGGATTTGAGTTGTGCGGATGCACAGCGGATGCCTAGCGGATATAGCAGATGCGTAATGGATGCAGAACGGATGTCCCCCATATGCCTAGAGGATGCAGAAGGGATGCATTGGATACATTTTCCGCTCAAAAGTTTGGGGCAGCTCAAAACTTTCTGAGCGGATGAAACGTCAATAAACGGATGCTGGACGGATAGAGAGGAAGCAAAAGGGAGGCAGTGAGTACATCGCGTTAACCAACGGATGGCAAGCTTTTTTGTCTGTTTTACATCCTCTTTGCATCCGTTGGTGCAGTGTGACATGGGCTTAAAGTGAAACCCTTTAGCAGAGAGGCCATTTAAGCTCTCCAGAAAAAGCAGACCCAGGAAAAGCAATCCTTAGATCAATTTGCACCACTTAAAAATACCAGCTGGTCTCACTCACCTCACAAGATATCCTAAGGAAATCACCCAGATTTAAGAAAAGGTCACATGCTCCCCAGAAAGGCAGTAAAAAAAAAATCAGTGCCAAGCTTGCATCCTGCCACTCAGAAGTATACCCCAAAAGGACAGTGCCAGATAGTATGAAAGCAGTGAAGGAAGACCCCCTCTCCAAATAGAAAAAGAAAACATGAGGCAAGAAAAAAAATCAAACAAAATACAAATAATTAAATCACAACAGTAACTGTTGCTTGTTGAAGCTGAATAGGGAAAATTATCCCATCAATAAACACAGGATTAAACTTCACCAAAAACCAGTTTTAGACCAAAACTCAGAAAGAGTATGTAAACTCACATTTGAATGTCAATTCTTCTAGCTAGCCAAGAAGCCTTGCTGAATGTCACTCATCTTGGTTCCCTGTCACTAAAAGCTTTGCTTCATTATTCAATTATTTCTTCAAAGTGCTGATTGTCCAGGGAAGTATTTCTTCCCAACAGCAGTGTAAAAATCTTAATCAACCCTTCCCTTTTAAGAAAGCCAAACCTGGAGAAGGCAGAGCTTCGTCTCGGTGTTACAGCTGAGATCTCGGGGCTCTGAGATCTCAGCTGATATTTTCGCCCCTGGTCGGTCCTAACGGACCTAAACTGTCCCGTAGAGATGGGGATTGTGAAGGGCACAGTCCCAGGATCCCAGAGATATCGCAAAATCTCTGGTTTGATCCGGGAGAAGCCCTTTTGCTGGCAGTGGAAAGGCAGCCTCCAAAGCTGCTGAAGTCGGGACAGCTCCGAAAAGAAAGTGGCTGGAGCGAGGGTGTGTCGGTTGGGTGAGAAACTTCTTTTGTATTGCAAATTGGTGGAGATCTGAAAGGATATCCTGAACAAAGAAGAAACCTGTGGCTTTATTTTAGTCTGACTGGAATCTGGTTGAGCGGCGTTTTTTAAGTGATGTCAAATTGAGGCTTGGATTCTTTCCTTACTATTTTTTTTTTTTCCTGAGGACTTTAATGTGACTTTGTAGGTAACCAGATTGAATTTTTTCTTATATATATATTTTATGCTTCTTTTGATTTTTTAATTTTCTTTAGGATAGAGGCCCCTTTGATTTTTTTTTCCTCTGAGTTTTGTATACATTACTCTTTTTTCTGGCTGGGGGGGGGGGAAGTATTAAGAGATCTTGCAACACTGCCAACTAGAGGCTTGAAAGTACTTTATTTGAATTGGGGAGAAATGTATAAACACTCCTTCTCAAGGACATTTTAATGTGATAAGATGGAGGGAGAGCACAGAAAAATATTATTACAGGTGTTTTCCTGGACTCTTATCAATATTTCAACACTTGAGGCTTGGCTTTGAAGCTGCTGGAGAAGAGAGTCATAATAAGAGCCTTGGATAAATAAATAAAGTGCAGTGTGCAGTATATATATATATATATATATATATATATAT